>JBBPBX010050683.1:13068-24877 GCA_038048925.1 Garcialebias charrua
TACGACTTTAGCAGGGTAGCGATGTGACGTAGTTAGCGCCGTCGAGCGAAGCAGTCTGCGGAGAGAAGAGAAGAAAACTTTGGGGTTAAGGAAAAATGTGCCAGACTAGCTTTCGCCAGCCCAGCTATACGCAGGAAATTTCTCTGTACATTTCAGCGTAGGGAGCGAGCTCACCTCTGGTCGAGCGATGTGACAACAGAGAAGTCCCACAAAGTTCAGGTTTAACCGAGGTGAAGGGCAAAAAGAGAAAGTAGGATGGGCGTCCGCGTCTTAAGTACCCAGAGGGCGGGGTCTCTGGGGTGACGCTGACGCCCCCTGCCGTAAAGGCGTGAATGTATTCCTTCAGGTAATCGCGCGGGGGCGCAATTTCCAATAGCAATAGTGTTGCACCGAGAGACCTGACTGATAAGGGAATTAACAATGTCTCTGGAAGAGCAGTAAGGAGTTTTCTAGGGGGTAAATATACCCTGTGTATAAAATTGTAATGTATTTGTTGATGATCAGGATTTCTAGATACCAGTCTCACATTAGTCCACAGTTTATACCAGTCAAATGATGGTTTCACATCTGGAATGTCTCTTCTCCACATCAAATCGAATACCAGATGTGTGCTGTACCAAGAACCAATAAAGTCTGGAAACAAAACCAGTTGTACTTTTAACTGAATATAACAATTTATGAAGTGGGTGTACTGTTAGTAGTGGGCCCTGTACGGGGACACCACTATCTTTTAAAGATGATCGTAATTGCAAATGAAAAAGGAGGTAACTGGTGTGTCAAACTTAGTACTATGTAACAAATGTTTATAATTCCTTGCTGCTCCTATAGCACACCTCAGACATCGCACGGCTGTCCTCTTTACTCCCACATTTACTCCTAAACAACTGACCAATCAGAGCCAACAAGGTCTTTTGGAAGAGCTCATAAAAAGTACAGGAGCTAAAACAAAACCATTAAACACAAAAGAGAATGTGCAGCACTGTGCACTAAAAAGAAAGTACTTTTAGCTGTTGAAAGGCGTGCAAGCCTATTCTGAAAGACCACTTCAGATAAATAGGAACCTGTAGAATACAGACTGTTTAAAAAAAATCTATAATAAAGGCAATAAAAACTAGCATGTTAGAGTGCTTCTCTCTTTTTTTTTTTTACAAGAAAGTAACAAAAGCTGAGCTGAAATTCAGTTTTTGTTGTCAGCTTTAGAGAAAAAGACGTGTATTGAGGCTCACTGGCAGCAATGAAAGCCTCTACATACACGTAGCTTTGCAATGAATTAATTGCAGGACTCTGTGTGCATGCAGTGACAGTACGTAGTTAGTGTCTGTCATGTCCTGGTAACATCAGGTAATTAGAGCTAAACGCACATCACAGCCGAAGCTGATTGGCATGTCATTAGTTTGTTGGTTTTTTGGCCACAAAAAAAAAAAAAAATAAATAAAAGCGGCACATCTGCCATTTAAATATCTGTCACATTAAAAGAAATAAAGAAAAGCTTTCCTAAACTTACAGAGAAATTTCAGATTCACGTCCAAAGCTGTGATTTTTTTAATGCACCTTGAACCTCTGTTGCTGAATTCCCTGCAAACTTTGTGAAGCTTCGCTGCAGTATTTCTTCAGCTGACAGATGTGTCCAGGCCGGGTCGCACATCTGCCGCTCATTTATTCAGGCAAACAAAACTGGAGTAGCTGTAAAAGGGAATTTTTGGGGTGAGCAATGATTGATACATTTGTACAGCCACCGCTCATTCAAGGATTCAAAGATTCAATGATTCAAGGTTCTTTATTGTCATTCACGTCACATGTGGTACATGAGGTGGAACAAAACGGTGTACACAGGGTTCCAGTTACATCCAACAAAAAATTGTTCAAATTGTACAGAAAAACTGTAGTAAGATCCAAGACATGAACTAAGAAATACTCTAAACCATATGTGTCAAAGTCAAGGCCCGGGGGCCAAATGTGGCCCTCGTTGACATCTTATCTGGTCCTCAAGATGTTTTTTTTATGTCAAATACTTTGATCCTCTTTATTTTCAGTCATCTTTGATTATGATGTCAAAAGTGCAACAGAGAACATCAAATGAGACCAATCAAACTCTTGTTGAGGAACCTGTGACCAAAAAAAAGATGTTGAGTATTTGATTTGAGGTAACGTAGATTCTGAAATTGGCCCTTAGTTTGAGAAACGTTTTAATTTTGGCCCCTTTTGTAAGAGGGTTTGGCATTCCTGCTCAAACTAAGAATACTCCAAGCACTATTAGTACAAAAACAATGCGGCAAACAGCAGCACGAACATGAGTCTGTGTGAGCAGATGAGGACAAATGAACACAGCAACATGAAACAGATCAGCAGCAACATGGATAATCAGCAGCATGGATAATCAGCAGCATGGATAATCAGCAGCACATATTAACAATCAAGTGGCATTACAGTGATTTTTTTCCACAGTGATAACCCTGATTAGGGATTCATGAGTCTAACAGCCTCAGGGTAGAAGCTGTTCCTCAGTCTAAGGGGCAGATATAATAAGATTTCATCTTCTTTCTGCTCCCTTCATTTTATCCTACTTGTATTCTTGTATCTGATGAAACTGTCTTGTATTGTTCTTTTAAAATGAATGAATAAACATCAAATCAAATCAAATCAGTCTAGTGGTTCTACACTTAATGCTCCTCAACCTCATTCCTGAGGGGAGCGGGTCAAAAAGTGTGTGTGCTGGGTGAGTGTGGTGCTTCATGATGCAGGTGGCTCTCTTCCTGCATCTGGAGGATGTGTTCTCATGCTTTATCGTCTACTTTTTTTGTTTATTTGCAGAGTTTTAGTGGAAGTGCCACCCCCTGACCCCGTCAGACATGCTCACCAGTTCAAACCAGTCCCTTTCCCTCACACCCCCTCACCACTGTGGTCGTCGTGGAGAAGCACACGTCCAGTCCTCTCTGTCTTTGCCCGAGCCTGAGGAGTGGAGGAGGCCCCATCCCAGCCCCCGTCCAGGCCTGGCTCAAGGAGCCCGCTCCTGCTCCCTGCAGGTCCCTCACGCCGTCCCAGAGAGCCCGGGCCTCCCCCCACGAGCGGCCAGCTTCGACGTCCCCCACAGTCAGGACGACGGCTCATCCGACCAGGGCTCGGGGTCTCAGAGCCCCCACGTCATGATGAGGCGGCGTGGCGGCGGGCTCTTGGAGCAGAAAGACATCATCATGGCCCACCAGGCTCATAAAATACAGAGCACGCCACAAGCCCGCAGGAAGGAGTGGGAGTGAGTATTAAAGAGATTCTGATTCAAAGGGGTTCTTTTGAAACTGTGCGTGTAAAGATGATAAATCTCCACGGAGGAGGATGAAAGAGCCACAGACCACTTTTACTGGATTGACAGTTTAACCTGAGAATCTGTAAGTCACATGGAGGCCCTGAGGTTGACAAACACATGGAGGTGCAGAAAAACTCATGATTTAGTTGAGGCTCGAGACAGAAAAGCTTCTTTATGACAGTTTGTTTCTGAAAAGCCAAGCAAGTGAGCAAGTGTGAACAATAACCAGTCTGTTGAACTGGAAACACAATGCAGGCTAATGCTCATAATCACATCTGGGACTCCTGCTGCGATCTGTCAAACTGTCTGTCAGTGACATCCAGGAGCGGCAGCTCTGTCATTACCCAATTCCTTAAAGAAGAATACGTCTCTTTTTTTAAATTAGATGAATGGGTTAAATTTGGCTCAAGCGACTTGTTGTTTTTTAGTTCATAGTTTTGGTTGTGGACATCTTGTCTGCTGCCACAGCTGCCACTCAAAGGTGCTTTTAGAAACTCACACCAGCTGCTTGATAAACACCTGCCTGACAGTTAGCTGCTGCAGGGGCGTGTTTCAGGGCTGAGGTCAGATCAGCACGTGATTTATGAATAATGCTTCTCCCCCCCAGGTGACACATAAGAAAACATATTTTATCATGTCATGGATGTTTTCAAAGTCAACTTTATTGTCAGAACTACAATATGTACAGGACATACACAGGATTGAAATTGCGTTTCTCTCAGTCCCTCGGTGCAACAGTAACCATCTAAACACTAAACACTAAAACATTTAATAAACATAAGCATAAAATAGTAAAAGTGTAACACTGTCCTGAGTTTTTTCATAGTAGTATAAAAGTATGAAAATTTACACCAACACTGAAACACCAAACACCCCTAAAACACCAAACACCCAATGAACATAAGCATAAAATGAAATAATAAAAGTGTAATACTGTCCTGAGTTTTTCATAGTAGTATAAAAAGTATAAAAAGTATATCTATAAAATAAACTGAAGGTTCTAGCATTGACATTTGCAAAGAGTGGCAAAGCAGCATATGAGTTAATGTACACAGTATATGTATGAGGTAGTTGATGTTGGTATAGAGGCAAACTGGCATATTTCAGTCAGCTTACTTGTGAAAACAAACATTCCTGTGATGATTAAATAATTTATGACATCATCTTAGATTCAACAGAAAAATTGACATTTTTTAACCAACAATTTTGTTGACTCTAAAGCTAAAATAATTCTATTTCACGTAAACAGACATTGTGTAAAAGACCAAATTTTACACTAAAATCTGGATTTAAACTCAGAAACTGGTTTCAGTGGTGAAATGAAACTGGAGCTGACTGAGTACTGGACCTAAACTGGTCACGGGACTAGAACCAGCAACTTTTCATGTCCAGCTGAATATTCCAGTTAGGCAAAAGCAAATTTAGTGATGGTTGTAAGAGTTTGATTACCGTATTTTCCGTAATATAGGTTGCAGCTTTTTTTAAAAAATCATTTTTGCATGCCCTGCGACCTATATTCAGGTGTGACCTATTTATGGCTTTTTATAAAATGATGATGATGATGATAAATTTTATTTCAGACAGACATTTCACCACAAAACATAATACTGAAGACTTTCATGTTTCCAAGTATAGATACAATCTTAATATCAAATAAACATACCCAATTTTTATATGCTAATATACATTTGTTTCTTTTCCTTTCCTCTAATGGTGACTGTGAGTCTGAAAAGGAATATGATGAAGTTTAACTTATATTATCATACCCCTTATCCATTCAATAATTCATAGGATAAATAGTCTTCCTGTTGCCTGTATCCCTTCCAGAAAAAAAAGAAGTAATATTAATTTTAATAATAAAAAAATAAAAAAAAAAATAAAAACAGTATTTTCTGGACTAGATGAAAGTATCTACATATACCTACTCACGTAGATATACATACACATCTACCTGCATAAATACATAGATAACATTTCCTTATTTACACATCCACATATATTTACACACATATACACAGATCAGCACCCAATTGTCCAAATCATCCTCAGTTCTATCATTACCATCCAATTTCTCACCCTTGATCATCCTTATACTTTTGAATAATAATCATTTTTAGTCTTTTCTTAAAATACCTCATGCTTGGACTTTGCTTCAACTCTTTGGTGAGTTTATTCCAAATCCTCACTCCAATGACCGAAATGCACATTCTTTTCATTGTTGTTCTCACCTTCAAAGTTCTGAAATTCAGGTTTTCTCTATAGTCATATCTCCCGACTTTGTCAGTAAATAAATTTTGTATATTTTCTGGTAATAGTTTGTTTCTAACTTTATACATAAATTGTGCAGTTTGAAACTCTATCAAATCTTGGAATTTAATAAAATTAGAATCAATAAATAAATTGTTAGTATGACAATAAAAATCAACCTTATGAACTAATCGAATGGCTCTTTTCTGTAATGTGCATAATGGTTGGAGCGAGGTTTTGTAAGTGTTGCCCCAAACTTCCACACAGTAATTTAGATATGGCAAAATAAGTGAGCAGTAAATAATATGAAGAGCAGAATAATTTAAAAAATTTCTAGCATTAGAGAGAACAGCTACACTTCTTGCTATTTTAGATTGAACATACTTAATATGAGGTTTCCAACAGATCTTATTATGAATCAATACTCCCAAAAACCGAATTTCCGTCACTTTCTCCAATATCACATTATCAATTTTTATTTGTGACTCACTATGCCCGTTACAATTCCCGAATAACATAAACTTGGTTTTATCTAAATTTAGAGATAATTTATTAATATCAAACCACTTTTTCAATTTACATAACTCTAAATTAATTTCTATCAAAAGCTGCCGTAAATTTTCACCTGTACAAAAAATATTTGTGTCATCTGCAAATAAAACAAAAGTAAACAATTTAGAGACCTTACATATGTCATTTATGTATAAATTAAACAACTTTGGCCCCAATACTGAACCCTGTGGGACACCACAAACAATGTCCAAGCACGAGGACTGAAAATCACCTATTTGCACAAATTGTTGCCTGTTACTAAGATAATTTTTCAACCAGTGCAAAACTGCAAAATAAGCTGATTTGTAATAATTTATTATCAAAAATTAAACTGAGACACACTCTTACAATAATGTCAGCTAACAAATATTTTTTTAGGTGTTTATCCTGCTAAAATTATTCATTTATTAAAGAAAAGTTCAGCTCAGACACATATTTGCTATAATTTTTATCAAACAAATAATTGTTTTTAAGTGTTAATCTTCTTAAAAGCCTTGCTGTGCGCTCCTGTGGCAGACATTTGCAGCAGAGCTAAACACGGTCCACATTTTGACGTAGGTGCGACCTATATATGGATTTTTCCAATTCTTTGGCAATAATTGGACAATGCGACCTATATTCAGGTGCGACCTATATTCCAGAAAATACGGCACATTATTTCCCCCAAGCAGTCAGTATATTAGTGGACAACTGATTAGACTGTTTGTTGTCTGCACATTTTGCTGCAGTTTGTAATTTGTGTATTAATGAGACCATTTAAACACATTTTGACAGATTTGCCTAATTAAAAATGTTGCAGCATAAAGTTAGGAGTAACATAACAATTTTAATTGTTTAAGAAAAACTACCGTCTTTCTCCTGAGTTCAGTAGCAGTTGTTTTGATATTTTCAGTCATATTTAACAGAATTTATTCTCACACAGTGTTTGACTTTACTCACCTCTAGCTCAGACATGACAAAAGAGGCCTAAACCATAATCCTCCCTCTGCTATTATGAACATATCGCGCTCAAATGCTCTTTTTTACTAAACAGAAAACTTCACTTTTAAAAACAGAAAGCCAAGTTTTAGACTCAAACGTTCACCAGGTCCTGTTTTCCTAATAAATATTTGACTTTCCACTTAAACTTACAAACTGCAGCTGTTCATGAAAACTTTTTTTTTTTACATTGAAACCTTGAAAAATCGTGTTTTGCTGTTAATGCAGTTAATAAACATTTACACTAAATGATGAGAGAAAAGACTTAGAGCTGATTAGACGTCAGTTTTATTCTCCTTGCTGTAAAAGCGATGATTGTTTTATGACAACTGCTGCAAAGGTTAACATCTTATCAATAGTTCCCGTTATTACCTGATCATCTCAGCATTTTATTGAATATTTATGATGATTCTCCTATCTGATGAACATCAACCACACACTACTGTATTGGGTTTTTCCAAAGCTTCCTGTATTTACTGACACAGACTCACTGAACTCAATTATTTTTTAGGTATAACACTGTTTATTTTTGAATAGACCATGCTTTATGTCACACTTAGGCCAAACTATTTGAGAATGAAAACCTGTTCACAAATGTCAGGCTTTGCAGTTTGTCAAAATGTGCTTCACGGAGAGCAGTAAACTGATAAACCTTGTGGTTACAGTTTTGCCAAACCAACTTTCATTATGTGACTGCAACATTATGGTCTGTGGTTTACTAACATCACATGTCATGTTGTGCACCGAGCACTGTTTACTGTGAACTTGTGAACTCTGGACCACATCAGTTGGATTGTACCTCTCACTTGAATGTGGAGAGGTGCTTCATCAGTGTAACCTCCAACCTAACAGCCCTCCCACCATCCTCCTCCTCCTTTGTGCTCTCTTTTGTCACATTTACTCTCCTTTCCCTCCCATTTATTTCCATTTTGCTTGTGTTATGACATTTTTTTGGGTCATTTACCCTTTATTTATCGAGCCACGACATACCTTTTTGATTCATTCTCCATATTCTTCCTCATATTCATATATTCCATTTTAAGTCATTCTTATAAGTGCAGATATAAAGTGTAGCAAGCTAAAAAAAGTCCTAAAAACTGATCCACTGAGTGGAGCACATGAATATTTGGGTCTTACTGTACATGCATTGTGTGCATTTGTCCATTAGGGGGTGCTAAACTACCAAAGTAGAGGATGTCTATGCACTTCAGCAGCAGAGTTTGGATGTTGCTGAGCTTTAAAATATCAAAAGGCTTTTAACTCACAGTGATGAGTAACTTGGCACGTTTGCAGAACTCACTGCAGAATGTAAGATAACATTTTTTTTTATCCCATCACAAAATTGTCTTTGATATTATTGCATAGCTGTTCTACTGTGTTGAACCCAATTTATATACTGTACACATTTGGACTGAAACCATAAACAAGATGAATAAGTTTCAGGCCAGAGCTGCCATATCTGTGGCGATAAAAGACGATGTAATAGTCGAATCAAACGGACATAACTCTGAACACAGAACGTCTGTTGCTATGGAACAGAGAGAAAAATAAAATGCTAAAACCACTCCAGTCAGTGTTGGGTGAAAGCCTGTCTGCAATTATATAAATGCCCTTCAGAGCTCTGGCACCAAGTGCCATTTACGTTTTAGCTCTCAGTGCATGTTACCTGCAGCCACACTCCATCAACCTTCTGTCTGAGATGTGATTCTTCTTGTCCTTTGTGGTTCTGGACGCGCTGCTGACCTACTGCACTTCCCAGTTCCCACCAGTTTCTGTAGATGTGCTCTTGTTCAGCTGCTGGTCTCATCTTGAAGTTTGCTTAGGCCCATGGCAGAAGTGATAAGAAAGCTTTTCTCCTCTCACACGCTGCTATTTTTACACTCCTTGTGAGCAAGAGCAGAACAAAAGCCAGCCAGTCTTCACCAGCAAGCTGCACCTGGTCATCTGCATGGTGTGTGTGGCGACGGTTCCCTCCCTCAAGATGTCCAGTGACCCTGCCTGGGGAGGTGTGTGTGTGTGTGTGTGTGTGTGTTGGGAGATTTCTGTTGGAAGAGGCTGCTCTATTGTGCAACATGGTTTTTGTTGGCAGGAATGAAAAGAATGAAGCAGGAATTCAAGAGCGCCATGTCGCTATGGAAACAACAGCAAAAGGAGAGCAGGAGACACAAGCACAGGGATCATCATGGTGTTTGTAGAGGGGGACAAGTATTTTAGTTGGGCGGTGTACAAGGAGGGTTTGATTGTATTTAAGCTCAGTTAAAACATTGTGTCCTTTCAGTTCGTATTTTATCTTTATCACATTTTGCTGCTTGTGATCATTTTGCTGCTGTTCTGCTTTGCATGATGCAACACGCCCGCACATTAAAACGAGCAGGCGACGAGAATCTTAGTTAGAAAATTATTCATAGATCATGTTAAATCTTCTTTCTTTTTTTTTTCTCTCCCCTTGTTTGCCAAGTGTGATTTTGCCACTTTCTCTCTCCCCTCAGTTGTGCAGTCTCTCTCTGGTCACCTGTCTGCACACAGCCCAACATGTCTGTCAGTCAGCAGCACAGCCTGTCATTTGAGGGGTTTTCATGAAGGGGCTGATTGGATTTAATTGCAACGAGCTGGCTGGGTGATCTCATCATGTCTGTGGGGGCTGAAGTGGTCATCTTCAGGGAAGCGTTGGGGAGGGGAGCAGCAGATGGAGCGAGAGCGCTCAGTTTGCTCAGTGAGGTCTCACTTCAGGGCAGCGAGTGTGAAGAAGAGGACTATCTCTTCAGGGTCTTCGTGACGTCTTAAAGAGGTTGCTACAATGTGAAACGTCATCAGAGCATGGACTATCTCTTCAGGGTCTTCGTGACGTCTTAATGAGGTTGCCACGATGTGAAACGTCATCAGAGCATGGACTGTATCTTCAGGGTCTTTGTGACGTCTTTGTGACGTTGCTACGATGTGAAGGACTGTCTCTTCAGGGTCTTCATGACGTCTTCAAGACGTTGCTACTGTTATGGTGCATTCAGACCTAACAGCGTTTCAACGGCAGGAGCGTCCAGCTTACATTCAAAGTCAATGGGGGACGCGCTTCCAGCCGCGTCTTGGCGTCGGGCGTCACGTCACGTGCGTGTTGAGCGTGCTGGAAAGCGTTTTTCCGTGCACGTGAACCCGCGTCAGCCTCCAAACCACGCATTCACCATGCTGAAGATTTCGCCGTTCAAACTTTCAAACGCCGTTCAACTCTCCCTGATTGGTTGATCAGGGAGAGTCGGGGGGAGAAGAGAGGGGGAGAGTCCCTATGTGACGCGGAAACGAGGGGGCGGGGGTATTGCGCAACTATGTGACGTATTGTTTGTGGGACACAGAAAAGACCCGCAAGGTCGTGTACTATGGAAGAGAAACTCATTGTAGCTGTGTGTTCGCGACAAGTCCTTCACGACCAGTCAAGTCTGCTCCACAGAGACAGAAATAAAAAGCTCCTCGCCTGGCGGAGTGCAGTGAGGAATCGGTATACCGGTAAGCTCCTCCCACACACCCCGCAGCAGTTTCACGTTCAGGTCTGGACACCAAGTGCGTCCACTTGCGTGCGTGACGAGCTTTTTGGAAGTTGAAACGCTGTTCGGTCTGGATGCACCATTAGAGCATGGACTGTCTCTTCAGGGTCTTTGTGACGTCTTCAAGACGTTGCTATGGTTAGAGGATGGACTGTCTCTTCAGGGTCTTCGTGACGTCTTAATGAGGTTGCTACGATGTGAAACGTCATCAGAGCATGGACTGTCTCTTCAGCCCAGGGGTCACCAACGTGGTGCCCGCGGGCACCCGGGTGCCCCCAAGGACCACTTGAGGTGCCCCTGGATCTGTTCTAAAAATAGCACAACTTGCTACTAAGTTGCATTTAAATTTTCATTTTATTCAGTTGTTATTCTTTTTTTGTATTTATATATATTTTAAAATGTCTATCTTAAAAATATCTTCTTAAAAATATGTTTATTATACATTTTTTTCAATTTACGCTTTGTCATTTCTGAAGAGTTTATCAAACTGGTGCCCTTTGTATGACTCCATACCCACGAAGTTGCTCTCAGTTTCGAAAAGGTTGGTGATCCCTGCTTCAGGGTCTTCGTGATGTCTTAATGAGGTTGCTACGATGTGAAACGTCATCAGAGCATGGACTGTATCTTCTGGGTCTTCATGACGTCTTAATGAGGTTGTTACAATGTGAAACGTCATCAAAGCATGGACAGTCTCTTCAGGGTCACTGTGACGTCTTTGTGATGTTGCTACGATGTGAAATGTCATCAGAGCATGGACTGTCTCTTCAGGGTCTTCATGACGTCTTCCAAGACATTGCTACAGTTAGAGCATGGACTGTCTCTTCAGGGTCTTCATGACGTCTTAATGAGGTTGCTACGATGTGAAACGTCATCAGAGCATGGACTGTCTCTTCAGGGTCTTTGTGACGTCTTAATCAGGTTGCTACAATGTGAAACGTCATCAGAGCATGGACTGTCTCTTCAGGGTCTTCGTGACGTCTTAATGAGGTTGCAAAGATGTGAAACGTCATCAGAGCATGGACTGTCTCTTCAGGGTCTTCGTGACGTCTTAATGAGGTTGCTACGATGTGAAACGTTGGTCAGAGCATGGACTTTTATTCAGGGTCTTCATGATGTCTTCAAAACGTTGCTATGGTTAGAGGATGGACTATCTCTTCAGGGTCTTTGTAACGTCTTTGGGACGTTGCTATGATGTGAA
>JBBPBX010050684.1:0-13755 GCA_038048925.1 Garcialebias charrua
GTATTGAGTTAAAGGTTAATGCACTATGGTAGGTTGAAGTCTGTTTACTTTTGTATTTATATATTTTGAATTATTTGTCTGTGATGGACTGGAGACCTGTCCAGGTGTCCCCCGCCTCTCACATAGTGATGACTGTACATGGGCACCAGTGACCCCCCGAGGCTCGAAAAGGAAGAAGTGGGTAAAGATGATGGATGGATGAATTATTTGTTCCTATATTTTTATTTTTATTTAGAAAAATCTAGGCAGCTAACCTATTCCTGGTCATTTAAGTTACAGAATTGTATGTACCGGTACTCCTATATTCATTCCTGATTTTGGTATAATTTTAAAAGATTTTATATAGTAAAGAACCTAAAATTATTGTTTTAAATAAATGCTCTATTTGTTTACAATGTTGTTTAATCTTTTCATCTTGTCAATTCAATAGAAAAACTGTTTCTGAATGGAAAATTTATTTTGAATCGAATCGTGACACCAAAAATCGGAATCACAGCGCAAGACACAGAGATCCACACCCCTATTGTTTTGTATGGTGTGTTTTGCATGTGTCCTGCTTCTGAGATTTCAACAGGAGGTTGGATTGAAACACAGCAGTGAAGACTGCTTATGGGACAGATCTGGTTGGCAGGCTGTAGACTGAAGAAGTCCTCTGGATGGGGGACGAAATGTTTCTCAATGAAAGAAACTGGTCCAGATGACACGTTTTAACCTTTTGCGTTACCACTACTATTTCTACCATTTGTCCATATGCAAAATGTTTTTTTTTTCTGTCTTCAGAACACGATGTAGCAGCACATTCATGAATGCTCACAACTATCGTGTGCACCGGAAACCTAAACATTAAAGACAGCTCTACTTTTTTTGTTGTTGTTGTTCATGCCTGGCTTTATTTATCACAATTAAACTTTATTTGCACGCTAGCATCCTTAATAACTAAGATAAATTAGTAAAGTGTATGAAATGACAGAAAAGCCACATGTTTTAGCAGAGTTAAAAATGTTCTGCTTGACTATGTTAATGTAGACATTCTCAACATTAAGTGGTGTGCCAGTCTATGTTTGATTATAAGACATAAGATAAAATAAACAACTCAATAAAGTACTTTTGGATAATACAGGCAGACAATCTCCAAACGAAGATAATTCAAGAGTGATAATGAGTATAACCCGTCATCAAAATGTGCCACAGCATGGCAGCACTGATGAGAGCTCCATTTCGACTCGCTCTTCTTGTTCATTGTTTTTGTTGTAACTTTTTGGACCTGGACTGCACCCCCACACTAAGGGTATGATGACCGTGATGCACTGTTGGAGTTACGATCGTCAGTGAGTGGGGACTTTGGGTTGACTTTTGGGCACTCTGTGGTGGACATTTTCCCCTGGGTCCTTTGTTGACCTGGGCGCCGTAAGAGGAACACACAGAGAGGGAAGTGAGCTGGTGTTTTGTGCAGGACCCACCAGAGACACAACAAACCCCCTCTCCCCTCGGTCCTGCTTTCAGGGGTTCACTCTCTGAGGAACAGACTGGATGACCTGCGTGCACGGGACACGAGGAGCTGTTGTGTCTTGACCTTTACAGAAACATGACTGGAGACGTCCATACAGACTGTGCTGTGTCTCCAGACGACTTCTCTGTCCACCGGCTCCACAGAACTGAGTCACATCTGGAACATCTGTGTTTGTTGCTGCTGCACGATGTGGCTGCATCATGTGTGTCGCTGCCTTGTCATCGTGGTTCAGTTCATGTCACATAACCTGTGTGGTGTGTGTTGTGTGTGCATTTCAGCAGTGTTGCTCCCCGGCGCTCTCAATAGCTGCCCACTGCTCCACCTGGTGGTGGATGGGTTAAATGCAGAGAGCATATTTCATCGTTGTATGGGAACATACATTGATGACAACACATACACATTACATTATTAATACTGCCTGTGAGGTACTTGTTTGTACTGACTCATCCTACTTGCGCCATTGTATAAAAGCAATGCAAAAAAAACAACACTTGTAATGCCACTTTGATTCGTGATATGTGCTGCTGATTATCCATGCTGCTGATCTCATGCTGCTGATTATTTCATGTTGTTGTATTTATTCGTGCCAATCTGCTCACACAAACTTGTTTGGGCTGCTGTTGTTACGCTACATTGTTTTACATTATTAGCGTTTAGCGCAGTGTTTTTTAAGCGTTTTTGAGCCAAGGCACAGTGTTTTCGTTCGTTTCTTACAAAGAAAAAAATCCTGAGGCACACCACCAACCAAAATTGTAAACATGGATACACTGTATCTGCCTATTTTAAATATATAGTCATTCTTATCAAAGTGTCTTGAATAGAAATAAACACAAAATATATTTTTATCATATTTTATATTTCTTATTTCAAATTGCACTTTACATGTCTTCAAAAATAGACCCGAAAAGTACCACAACAATGTGGTCTTAAATTTAAAGAGGTTGTAGAAAGGGGGGGGGGGGCTTTTTTGATAATTTCCAAGGCACACCTGATGATCACTCGCGGCACACTAGTGTGCCTAGGCACAGTGGTTGAACAACACTGGTTTAGCGTATATCTTAGTTTATATCTTAGACCCTTATTTAGTCAGAGAGTCAGATGAAGTCTTCCTCAATTTCCTATACACCAGTGCTCCACAAATGCCGAAAAGCAAAGCCCCTGCCACCATAAATCCAATTATATACATATCTTCGACATCCTCCACAGATAGGACTGACAGACACATCATCTTCCATTCACCCCAGGAATCCATGACATATCCCCCAGAGTGCCTCTGTGAAAGACAAGCTGGTTCTCCCGGACCTTGTCGCTTTGTAGAAAGAAAAAATCTTGTCAATAGAGTTGATTGTCCATGATACCAATCCATAATCACTTTGCGTGACTTAGACAAAGTGTCCCGCAGGGAGAGAAAAAGACAGGAGAGGAAAAGCAAGAAGCTGCCACTTGGTACCAGAGCAAGGCTTAAAAAAATCTGAATATAGCTGTAAAAAAATAGATTTAATGATTGATTAGGAAGATTATATGCTTTGTAAACTAGTGTGCATCTTTAAGGACTCACTTTTACCAGATCTCATTATTTAAATAGTCAATATTTGCACTTTGTCTTTCCTGCAGCATGCGCTCCTTCTGAATCATTTTGCCTCCACGGGTCAGAGATGTTCTCAGAATCCAGCAGCACCGAACAAAACCAATAAAACTCAGAACCATGCTGAAACTGAACATTAATTCACAACAGAATCAACAAGTATATTTTCTTATCGTCGTGTTGGGTCAGTCACAGCTGCCAAATGTCTCGTCTTAAACAGGAAGAGAAAAAAAAAACAGGTTTATTGTTCTTGCTGAAATCATTTTGGAATTCGCAGCATGACTAAAATCTAAAAGGAACCCTGCTGGTCTTTACAATAGCATGTGTTTTGGTTACTGATGAAACTTTGATGGGTGCAAATTGTGTTTTTACTCCTCTCTTCTGTTTGGGGCTAGTTTGGTTGATTTTGTGACACATTTTCACAAAAACAAAAAAGTGTTAACAATATCCACTCATGACTATACTGCAGCAAAGTGTTCATCTATTAAAATAAGCATCTGATACAAACGATATACTGAGTCAAAATTACAACATTCTTATTGTAAAAATATTATTATTATTATTATTATTATTATTATTATTATTATTATTATTATTATTATTATTATTATTATTATTATTATTATTATGGTTGAACTATTTATTTATTTTAAAAAAAATCAACATCTGTCTGTTCTATTTATCATGAAAATAAATATCCAGAGTTATTTATTCTGGTATAAATTGCTCTGGATATTTATTTTCATGGATAAAAACAATTTATTCTGGTATACCCCCTGGGCTGCCACCTTACCGTGGTGGAGGGGTTTGAGTGTCCCAATGATCCTAGGAGCTATGCTGTCAGGGGCTTCATGCCCCTAGTAGGGTCACCCAAGGCAGACAGGTCCTAGGTGAGGGACCAGACAAAGTGCAGCCCAAAAACCCCTTATGATGAGTGAAATAAATGGACTAAGTTTTCCCTCGCCCGGACGCGGGTCACCGGGGCCCCACTCTGGAGCCAGGCCCGGAGGTGGGGCACGCTGGCGAGCGCCTGGTGGCCGGGCTTTTACCCATGGAGCCCGGCCGGGCACAGCCCGAAGAGGAGACGTGGGTCCCCCTTCCCATGGGCTCACCACCTGTGGGAGGGGCCAAAGGGGTCGGGTGCAAATGTGGGATGGGTGGTGGCCGAGGGCGGGGACCCTGGCGGTCTGATCCTCGGCTACAGAAGCTGGCCATTGGGACATGGAATGTCACCTCTCTGGTGGGGAAGGAGCCTGAGCTAGTGTGTGAGGTTGAGAGGTTCCGACTAGAAATAGTCGGACTCACCTCAACGCATGGCTCTGGCTCTGGAACCAGTTTCCTTGAGAGGGGTTGGACACTCTTCCACTCTGGAGTTGCCCCTGGTGAGAGGCGCCGAGCAGGAGTGGGCATACTGGTTGCCCCCCATCTTGGTGCCTGTACGTTGGGGTTCACCCCGGTGAACGAGAGGGTAGCCTCCCTTCGCCTACGTGTGGGGGGACGGGCTCTGACTGTTGTTTGTGCCTATGCACCAAACGGCAGCTCAGACTACCCACCCTTTTTGGAGTCCTTGGAGGGGGTATTGGAGAGTGCGCCTCCTGGGGACTCCCTTGTTCTACTGGGGGACTTCAACGCTCACGTGGGCAATGACAGTGAGACCTGGAGGGGTGTGGTTGGGAGGAACGGCCCCCCTGATCTGAACCAGAGTGGTGTTCTGTTATTGGACTTCTGTGCTCGTCATGGATTGTCCATAACGAACACCATGTTTAAGCATAAGGGTGTCCATATGTGCTCTTGGCACCAGGACACCCTAGGTCGCAGTTCGATGATCGACTTTGTTGTCGTCTCATCTGATCTGCGGCCGCATGTCTTGGACACTCGGGTGAAGAGAGGGGCGGAGCTGTCAACTGACCACTACCTGGTGGTGAGTTGGCTCCGATGGTGGGGGAGGATGCCGGTCAGACCTGGCAGACCCAAACGTATTGTGAGGGTCTGCTGGGAACGTCTGGCAGAGTCTCCCGTAAGACGGAGCTTTAACTCCCACCTCCGGGAGAGCTTTGAACACGTTCCGAGGGAGGCGGGGGACATGGAGTCCGAGTGGGCCGTGTTCCGCGCCTCTATTGTCGAGGCAGCTTATCGGAGCTGTGGCCGCAAGGTTGTTGGTGCCTGTCGTGGTGGCAACCCTCGAACCCGGTGGTGGACACCGGCAGTGAGGGATGCTGTCAGGCTGAAGAAGGAGTCCTATTGGGCCTTTTTGGCTTGTGGGACCCCGGAAGCAGCTGATAGGTACCGGCAGTCCAAGCGGCATGCGGCTCGGGTGGTTGCTGAGGCAAAAACTCGGGCGTGGGAGGAGTTCGGAGAGGCCATGGAGAATGACTTCCGTACGGCTTCGAGGCGATTCTGGTCCACCATCCGGCGTCTCAGGGGGGGAAAGAGGTACGAGACCAACACCATTTATGGTGGAGGTGGCGTGCTGCTGACCTCAACTCGGGATGTTGTGAGTCGGTGGGCGGAATACTTCGAAGACCTCCTCAATCCTACTGGCACGTCTTCCACTGAGGAGGCGGAGCCTGGGGACTTTGGGTCGGGTTCTCTGATCTCTGGTGCTGAGGTCGCCGAGGTGGTTAAAAAGCTCCGCGGTGGCAGGCTCCGGGGGTGGATGAGATTCGCCCGGAGTTCCTTAGGGCTCTGGATGTTGTAGGGTTGTGTTGGCTTACGCGACTCTGCAATATCGCGTGGACATCTGGGGCAGTTCCCTTGGATTGGCAGACTGGGGTGGTGGTTCCCCTATTTAAAAAGGGGGACCGTAGGGTGTGTTCCAACTATAGGGGGATCACACTCTTAAGCCTCCCTGGTAAGGTCTATTCAGGGGTTCTGGAGAGGAGGGTCCGTCGGATAGTCGAACCTCGGATTCAGGAGGAGCAGTGTGGTTTTCGTCCTGGTCGTGGAACACTGGACCAGCTCTACACCCTCAGCAGGGTCCTGGAGGGTGCGTGGGAGTTTGCCCAACCAGTTTACATGTGCTTTGTGGACTTGGAGAAGGCATTCGACCGCGTCCCTCGGGGGGTTCTGTGGGGGGTACTCCGGGAGTATGGGGTACCAGGCCCTTTGATAAGGGCTGTTAGGTCCCTGTACGACCGGTGTCAGAGCTTGGTCCGCATTGCCGGCAGTAAGTCAGGCTCGTTTCCGGTGAGAGTTGGACTCCGCCAAGGTTGCCCTTTGTCACCGATTCTGTTCATAACTTTTATGGACAGAATTTCTAGGCGCAGCCAAGGTGTTGAGAGGATCCGTTTTGGTGACCTTAGAATCGCTTCTCTGTTTTTTGCAGATGATGTGGTCCTATTGGCTTCATCAGCTCGTGATCTACAGCTTTCGCTGGAGCGGTTTGCAGCTGAATGCGATGCGGCCGGGATGAGGATCAGTTCCTCCAAATCCGAGGCCATGGTCTTGAGCCGGAAAAGGGTAGCATGCCCTCTCCGGGTCGGGGAGGAGGTCCTGCCCCAAGTGGAGGAGTTTAAGTATCTCGGGATCTTGTTCACGAATGAGGGAAAACTGGAGCGTGAGATCGATAGGCGGATAGGTGCAGCGTCCGCAGTGAAGCGGGCGCTGTACCGGTCTGTCGTGGTGAAGAGAGAGCTGAGTCAAAAGGCAAAGCTCTCAATTTACCGATCGATCTACGTTCCCACCCTCATCTATGGTCATGAGCTTTGGGTTATGACCGAAAGAACAAGATCTCGGATACAAGCGGCTGAAATGAGTTTTCTCCGCAGGGTGGCTGGACTCTCCCTTAGAGATAGGGTGAGAAGCTCAGTCATCCGGGAGGGACTCGGAGTAGAGCCGCTGCTTCTCCACATCGAGAGGAGCCAGTTGAGGTGGCTCGGGCATCTGGTTAGGATGCCTCCTGGACGCCTCCCTGGTGAGGTGTTCCGGGCATGTCCCACCGGGAGGAGACCCAGAGGAAGACCCAGGACGCGCTGGAGGGACTATGTTTCTCGGCTGGCCTGGGAACGCCTTGGGATTCCCCCGGAGGAGCTGCTCCAAGTGGCTGGGGAGAGGGAAGTCTGGGCCTCCCTACTTAGGCTGCTACCCCCGCGACCCGACCCCGGATAAGCGGAAGAAGATGGATGGATGGATGGATGGATAAAATTAGAATAATACAGATGCACAATATTGACAATAAACATCTTTGAAGCTTATTTTTTTAATTATTTTATTTTTCTAACCGCGTCACAGAAAATGTACAACTTTATAAATTTAAGAATTTTTAAAAAGATGACTTAATTAAAATTCTGTGTTCATGTATAACATACACTTGCACTGAACGTACGTATTTTAGTGCGTGTTAAAAATATGATTTTGTCTATACTTTCGAGTTAGTCTCATTAACTTTTATTGAGAGAATTTATTGTACTGGTTCCCAAGTACATGTTTCTTTATTTCATGATCAAACTTGATTATTGTTGCTTTAATAAAATATGTAATGTGTTTCCTCAGTATCAATGTTAGTTTGTTTTTTACGTTTATATTTTTTTTGTTTCAGTATGTCTTCGCTAGACATTACGACGACAATGATGAAAGTGACTTGTTATTGCATGTTCTCTCCGTGCATGCGTGGGTTTTCTCCGGGTTCTCCGGTTTCCTCCCACAGTCCAAAAACATGCATGTTAGGCTGATTGGTAACTCTAAATTGACCCTGGGTGTGAGTGAGACAGGTCTCTCTTGTAAATGAGTCCCCGTGGCTCAACGAGGCTAGCCTGTATAAATAAAGGTTGAATGAATGAATGTTCTTCTTCCTCAGGTTGTCAGCGCTGTCCTGTTGATGATGATGGTGGTGGTGGTCCCACAGACAGCAGCAAAGCCACACAGGAAGTCCTTTGAAGGTTTAGCAGAAGAAACGGTCCCTCTGCGTTTGGACCCAAACAATTTAGTTCCCAGCCTAAAAGTCAGTTCTTTGGCCAGCGACTCCATCTCACCGTGGACCTACAAGTGAGGCTTCAGCTCCTCAGTGTGTTGTCCTTCATGAAGCTCAGAGTCCTGTTAACAGTTTTTGTCTCCTCTCTGTCCTCAGCATCTCCAGGGATGACAACATGTTCCCTCATGCGCTGTCGCAGGCTCACTGTTTGCTCAAAACCTGCCTGGACCACCAAGGACTGGAGGACGGGGGCCTGGAGTCCCGTCCCATTCTGCATCAGGTGCTGGTTCTGAGGCGAGTCAAGACGCCAGGGCCAGGCACAGCTACCACTACCGCCTGGAGTCCAAACTCATCTCAGTGGGTTGCACCTGCGTGAGACCGAAGGTGATCAACCAGCACTGAGGACTGACCCATGGAGACCAGATGAAGACCATCTCCACGCGGGGTGTCCTCCAAAGATCTGTGGCAGGGTGTGGCCTTGGGGCAATTTCAATCCCAAAAATCCTCAATTAAAAGAAAAGAACTTTTAAACGAGTTGATGAAGTTTATCAATGAACCTTAATTTTTTTATTTATATATACTGTATATATATATATTCATTCATTCATTCAACCTTTATTTAGTCAGGTAAATCTCATTGAGCCTCGAGGGCTCATTTACAAAAGTGACCTGCTACTAACTAAAGAATGATGAACAGCAATGGTAGAATTTCTGTTCATCATTCTACATCATATATATACAGTATATATATAGATATATATACATAGATATATATACATAGATATACAGTATATATATATAGTATATATACAGTAGTTATAAATATAGTTATTTATTTATATACTGTATATACCTATATTTATAACTATATATATATATATATACAGTATATATACATATAGATACCTATATTTATAACTATATATATATATATATTATATATATACACAAATGAAAGAGTGGAGATCAGGTGGTTCTCTATGGACTTTAGATGTTTGGACAAGCTGACAATCTGGAGAAGCTGCACATATTTACTGACCTGACCCACTTAAGTGAAGACCAGATCAGTCACCTGGGCCCTGCTTGCTGTTCTGTTGCCCTGAAGGCTGCAGGTTTGGAAGAATTTGGAGTTAATTAAGTTCTGTTTAATTTCTGTCCAGTTTTATTAAAAAGTTATTTAAATCAAACTAAGTACACAACAGAGTATTTAACATCAGGGTGGATGCTCAGTGCTTTATTTATGGTTATTTAAGTCTGCGTTATGTAACGGTTTGATGATCCTTGTCACATATTTATTTAGGTTTTTTGTGTATTTATTGTCTAAATAAATAAATAAAAAAGATTTTGTCGCTGTGTTCTTTCAAATAGAAAATTATTTCACTGCATGTTCATGAAGAATAAGACAAAGCAACAGTACTGTTCATCCAATCATCATTTTAATGTTTGCATGAAAACATGGTGACTATGAGAACATCCTGTGTTCCTGGGTTCCTCTTCTTCGGACGTAGAAGTACACCTCTGGGTGTAAAATCCTCATCGGAAGCCCATCGACAATGTTTCAAAACTCTAGATGCATAACACAGATAAAATGTAACACAAAGTAAGAGCTACACATAACTTATTGAAAGGGTTATACATAATTTACGATACTTTATTACAAATACGCAAAGATTTGAGAAGCAAATAGTCCGGTGTTTTGACTGCGCCGACGCCATTACAACTGTGTTTACATGCATGCGCGTTCACGAGACAGCCAAGCTGTGGGGGAGGAGCTAAGGAGGCGGAGTTGCAGGTCAGCCAGAGTGCAAGGGGGAGGAGGGAGAAAGGTCTCTGTTCAAAATTTTTCTAAGTTTCAGGGCTTTGCAGAAATCGCAGATAGTACCTTTAAGTGATTAAAAAAAGCACTGTTTTACATCTGTTGGAATAGCCTAAAATAAGTTATGAGTGGCTGCTTTTTCTGTGGTTTATTAACAGCAATCGGTTCACTAAGATGCAAAACGGAGTCCGATGTGTATGCAAAAAAAAAACCAGAATGAGATCTCTCTCGATCCTTTATTTTTCAAACAATGTTATTATACTTCACAGTTCAATACAGTAAATTTAAGACATTGTGTGTTTGGTAAGGACAAGTATCAAAGAATGTTATTTATTACTTCACAGTTCAATAAAGTAAATGTAATACCTTGTGTGTTTGGTAAGGACAAGTAAATTACTTGGTAAACATTAGTTTTGTGGCTAATATTTAAAAAATGCACAGTTTTACATCTGTTGGAATAGCCTAAAATAAGTTCTGAGTGACTGCTTTTTCTGTGGTTTATTAACAATCAGTTCACTAAGATGCAAAACGGAGTCCGATGTGTACCGGTATGCAAAAAAAAAAAACAGAATGAGATATCTCTCGATCCTTTATTTTTTAAACAACGTTATTTATTACTTCACAGTTCAAACAGTGACCAGCAAGTTAACCGAATTTCCATTGCAAATTCTTCTGATATCCACTTTGCACTTAAACAAAATCCTATTGTCGTCAACTGGATGTCATCTCATACCTGCCAATGACAACTATCAGTTGTACAAATACAACAATAGGGTTTCACTGTTAAACTTGAAGCTGGTACATTTATATATACATTTCCACATTACAGGAAAAAAAGTCACAATTGTGCTAACCTGAGTTGCTTTATTTTTCACTACATTTAGTACAGCCCAAAGATTTGTCTGTTAATGATACTGACACTCAAAGAGCTGATTACAACAACAAAAAAAAGGATGCGTCTACGTGAGAAGACAAATCACATGTATTTGTGGTGTACAGTAACAGGAAAAAATATTTTGATGGTTGATCACTAGTGAAAGGGCAATAAAACAAAATGCACATGATTCTGTGTCCCCTCCTCAAAAGTCCTATTGAGGAGAAAAAAGGGGAAGTAAAAAAATAAAAAAACAGTTGAAACCTTTTCCAGGAAAACCAACAAAACAGTCCTAATGCATAAGACGACACTCAAATAAATCTGTGTACAATATGCACACTTAGGCAAAGTTATAAAATTGAAAAGTTGCTGCAAAAGTATGTACATTTGACTGTGATTGCAAAGAAAAAAAGAAAGTGGTTTTGTTAATGTATCAATAAGTTTTTTTTTTAGGTGCAGGGATTGTGAATAAATATCTTCATGAGATGAAACTTTAAAAATGATCCCTCCAGGTTACACCATCAGGTGAAGGCCGGGTCAAAAGAAGTCAGTTCCTTGTTTGAACTTTCTTGTGTTCTCAAAAACTTTACAATTTTGTTTTCCCAGTTTGAATCTTTTTTGTAGAGGCAAAACACAGGGGCTCATCAGACCAAAGCAGGCCGAAGAACACAAGACTGTCAAAGAACAGAGAGTCCCATGGCTCAGGCGTTTGTCTCGCATTTCACCTGATTCATCCACAGATAACTCACTGGCTGTTTTTGGCTTTGGCATGTGTGAGTATGTGAGACTTTAGGTGGCTAGACCGAGTAAACTTTTTATTGCAGCCGTCAAAGGTGCACACGTACGGGCGGTCTCCATTGTGAATACGCATGTGACGCTTGAGGTGGCTAGACCGAGTAAACTTTTGATTGCAGCCGTCAAAGGTGCACACGTACGGGCGGTCTCCGTTGTGAATACGCATGTGAGGCTTGAGGTGGCTAGACCAAGTAAACGTTTGATTGCAGCCGTCAAAGGTGCACACGTACGGGCGGTCTCCATTGTGAATACGCATGTGAGGCTTGAGGATGTCAGACCGAGTAAACTTTTTATTGCAGCCGTCAAAGGTGCACACGTACGGGCGGTCTCCATCGTGAATACGCATGTGAGGCTTGAGGTGGCTAGACCGAGTAAACTTTTGATTGCAGCCGTCAAAGGTGCACACGTACGGGCGGTCTCCATTGTGAATACGCATGTGAGTCTTGAGGTGGCTAGACCGAGTAAACTTTTGATTGCAGCCGTCAAAGGAGCACACGTACGGGCGGTCTCTATTGTGAATACGCACGTGTGTGCGCAAGTTAAAGTCCAAAGAGAACTGCTTTCCACATCCCTCAAATGTGCACTGGAAACACAAGAGAGTCAGTTAATGCAGTGAAATATGAAATGTATATTATGTCACTGTATGATAACATTTAAGATAAAAAAGACTCACCAGGAAAGGTTTCTTTCCTGTATGCACTTGTTGATGTTTTATCAGGTTTGAACTCTTCACGAAAGCTTTGCCACATTTTGCACAGACGTGCACGCGAGGTCCGTGCGTAGGCAAGTGTTCTCTCATTGCCGAGTTGTTCCTGTACATCTTTGTGCATCCCTTAAAGAGGGGAGAAAAACACAACAAAGCTGATTTATTTGCAATTATTAATCACTTGTATGCATGCAGACTCTGAGGAAGAGGGCGCTGATAAGAATGGCACAATTCGTCCAACTCATGTTTGCTATACTCGGTCTGAAATTATGGCTACAAATTGTATGCACTGAATGAAATATCACACTCACTTTATGAGGACAAGCTATCGTTCTGGGCGCATCGTCCTCTTTTCTTTTTCTTGGCTTCGTTCTGCAGAACAAATAAAAATAGTGACATTTAAAAACTTGTTCAGTACATATTGCAAACATGGCATGATGTAAAAATATCTATGTGACTAATAATTTGTGGGAGGCACACTTAAGGGTTTTAATCCTTAACACAAAAATGGCATGGAAGGAGAGCTGAATGGACTGATAAAACCACGCAATGTGTTACATCTCCTACTTCTGCACCCATATCACAGCTCTTAATAACATGGCAGTCTTTAAACAGCGTTTGGTCTCAGCATCAACTCTTACCGTGCAAACTCTGCCAGCTGCTTAGGATCTGACAGGTCATTGTCTGGGATACGTCCAGGAGGAAGCTTCTTTCCAGTCATATATTCAGAATAATCTGGAGGAGAATTCTCTTCTGGGATTTGCTCTTCGTGATCTATGTCCATGTCAACTAAATGAGAAAAAAAGACAGTCTGAGACATAGAAATGTCGTAAACCCAAATATCACAAACATTAATTTCTATTGCACTTTTTATATTAATTAGTTTTCAAATACAAATGCAAACACATTTATTTAAATACTATGTAATATTACATTTTAACAGAAACTTTTGTGAAAGGAAACGTGCATTATAATAATATTGGAAAACATTTTTTTTTGAATTTCATCAATATGTTGAGTTCATGAAAACAGGAACTTATATTGTGCACATATGTATGTTTGGAAACGGCAATCATGCGAGAAAAAACAAAATCACGCACACTTGAACTGAAACCAAGAATTTTCATCCTTTCTCAAAAAACAAACAAAAAAACAGACAAACAACAACATTACTACTCGTGCATTCAAATCGCCACTAAGATAAATCCGAAATCGCAGTTGCGAAATATAACAAAAATGAGCCATAAAGTCCGAGGGGTTCCCAAAGGCAGCACCGCCGCCTCTGTTTTTAACTGAAAACTGTGCCACAGCGGCCCAGCGAAACTACGAGCACTTCGCTCCCACTGTTGCCGTCATGTTCGTCAGCCAGATAAACATTTTTTTCGGGCCGCCATATTTTATAGATCGTCATTGCAATTCTTACTCTGGTGTTCTGGACTGGCATGGGACACAAGGCGGGTCCGCAGGTTGTATGCTTTTGTAGGCGTAGTGTGAATCTGTAACATACATTTAAAACAGGTTTTTGTCTTTTCATGCTGATAATCTTTACAACAATCGTTA
>JBBPBX010050684.1:14182-24877 GCA_038048925.1 Garcialebias charrua
TCAGTTTTCTCAGGAAATCACTGCAAGAGTTTTGTTTTAGAATAAAACTCCTTTTTGATGAATCCCCCTACTTAGTGACGTCTTTGTACTCCTCAAAGGCCTGGAGGGCAGCGGTGAGGTCAGACTGTTTCTGAAGCAGTTTGGCATTCAGCTTTTCGATTGTGGCTGCAGACCCTGCTTCTGTTCCCAGGACAGAAGAGGCTGTGGAGTCTGTGGAACAACATGTGATCACTGAAACTGCATGCAAGATATTTAGTTTAACAGCATGGTTTTTATTAGTTGGCAATAATAACTATCTTACTTCCTGTGAGTTTTTCTGATTCCAGTGCCCTCTGAAAGGCCTCTTCCAGCTCAGCAGAAATTTGGGCGGACATTTCTTCAGCTTTCATCACTGATTCAAGAGACCGTAAGAGACGGTTCTCTTCTTTGAGGCTGGAATTATCTGCTGCATACAGAGTCACCTTTGGATGATGATCAACCTTATTGTGCAGAAGAAAAAAAATGGCGATAAACAGCCTAACAAGTTAAGGATACCAACAAAACAAATTATTGCAATGATGGGAGAAATTATAAATGATACAGGACTGAAGATATGATTAAAGTTTCTTACAGCCATGTTAAAAAAATGTTGTTGGATGTAATAGCATTGAAACAATAGGACATCAGCCGTACAGTGTAGCAGTATATTGTGCAGACTGTTTACAACTGTGGATTAAAGAGATAAAAAACTTGTCAATATTTTACCTGATCACTCAAGATCTTATTCTCTTTTTTCAGCCGATCAATTAAAGCCTGAGACTCCATATCTGACACGAAGCTTTGTCCAGCCTTCAGATTTTTCTCAAGACGAGAGATGTGTTCTTCTCGAAATCGTATGATCATTCTGCTGGAGTGGATGAACTTGTCTTCCTGTGTCCAGACCTCCTCAAGTTGAGCCACCTTCTTAAGCAGCATCTGAGGGCAGACAAACAAAACTGTTAAGTGGCTTCTGTACATTTTATTTCTTAAAACCAAATAATTTTCTATGTTAAGTTCAAATCTCCTCACCTTCTTCTCCTCCTCTTGCTTCTTCCACAGACGAACAGCGCCCATAAACTTTGCTGCATATGAAACACCATCCTGAAACTCAGTGGACTGACCTGGCAAGAGAATTATAACCAACAAATATTTGTGTGAGTGGATTAAACAGGATATTTGGATGGGTACAAATTAACACTTTTCACAATATATTGATATGTTTACAGTTACCCATGGGGGACTCAGGTCCTCCTGGTGCAGAGTCTTTATCAAAGTCCACTCGCTGAGAGACTAACGCCTGAGCAAGCTGCTCCTTCAGCTTTCTCACCTCCGCCTGCAACGGCTTCACATTTCTCTGCATGTCCTCGTTGATAACAGCCTAAAAGAAAACATAATTACATGGGAAAAAAATAATGGTTTCATTACATAAATCAACATTTAATCTGACAAAATTTAATGTACCTTATTTTTATTTACTGCTCTTTGAGCAAACTGCAATGTGGACAGTGTTTCTTCCAAAAATCTTGAACCAGGATTGACATTAGCTATAATGCAAGTTTTTGCATTTCCTCCAAGTGAGTCCTGAAATAATAATAAATAAATAAAACTTAAAATGCAAGTCACTGTTTCAGCACAAACTATGACACAATTATTTGGCTTTCACATGAATTTCCAAATCAGCTGAAGTACAATGTCCAATTTAAATCAAGCTAAAATGTGTTTTGCATCTGCAGATACATACCCTGAGCAAGAAAGTGAGTTTAGAATCTCTGTAGCAGATGTGGTGGGGCTTCCCATTAGATGCATCCACCAGTGCATTGATTACCTTACCCAGACACAAGAGGGAGAGATTGATACTGCTGGCCTCCTGCAAAAAAAGCCAAGTCAACAGCAACTGTTACAAACCAGGGAAAAGAACACCATCAGCATGTGAGCATTCAGGATGAAACTTTACCTTGAGTCTTGATCCATCTGTGTGAGTGTCTTTCTGTCGCTCAGATCCAGCCAGATCAACCAGGTTCAGCTGAGACATTCTGATGTTCACCCCTTCATTGACAAATTGTTTGGACTCCACCGTCATCGTGAACACAGCATGAGATCTTGACTCACGATTCATGGAGGCCACACGCCGATTACGCCAACCCATAGACAGCACCTGCATGATTTTAAATGCAAAATATTTACAGTGAAATATATATATTTTTAACAAATGTTCCAATATTTATTTAAATATTTAATCACAGTGCAATGGAAAGCAACAAGTTTTTCTCAAATTAATAATTTACTAGGGATGTAACGGTACACCCACGTGTACCGTTACATCCCTATAATTTACTATTAGCTACTCTTAACTAGTCAGACTTGACATTAACCTTCAATAAGTTACTTTAGAACAGATATGCATACCTTGTAAGCCTCAGCTGCCGAGTTCACAAACTTCTCTACAGCTCCTTCAACAAACACGCCTTTCTTGTTGTTTTCCCTAAGAAAAAGGCTGGCACGAGCTGTGTCCAAGAGGTCATAAATGTGTTCATTGTATATCTCAATAAATGAACACTTGCAAAGGAAACTCTTGGACTTGCCAGACTATCAAAGAAAAGAAGCAGATTTTAGAAAACAAATAATGTAGATTTGTAACATCTTC
This sequence comes from Garcialebias charrua, assembly GCA_038048925.1. Taxonomy (NCBI): domain Eukaryota; kingdom Metazoa; phylum Chordata; class Actinopteri; order Cyprinodontiformes; family Rivulidae; genus Garcialebias; species Garcialebias charrua. The sequence goes on from JBBPBX010050684.1 coordinate 16,845, forward strand.
ACAGCAATGAAACATCATTTCTCACCCTCTCCACTTCTCTGTTGATTAGAAAGAACAGGAACTCAAAACTTCGTGGAATAACCCCTCTCAGTTCATCTGTGAAGTTATCCATCTCAGACGGTCCTAAAGTGAGAAATAAACATTTTGACTTTTTGGTCTTTTCAATTTGTTATTTTAGTTTATATAATAAAATGGCAAGATTGAAATCATACCAAGCATGGTAAATGTTTTTCCTGAACCTGTTTTCCCACTGCAGAAATAAAGGCAGGAGTTGAAGGAATCCATTACATGATGTATCAAAACTGTAAACTGTTTTTTCATATAATGTATAAATAAAAGCACTTACTAAGCAAATATAGTGCCATTATATCCATTCATGCAGGACTCAACAATATTCTTGGCAACAATGTTAAATACAGAGTCCTGTTGTTGAATGAAAGATGAAGAATACACAATAAGACAGTTTTTTTTAAAAGACTACCGTAAATATATTTACTGTATCTAGTTATGCAACCAGTATCTCAGAAACCATGTGTTCAAATACTTGAGATGTGTCCATGTCAGCTACGTGATCATAAGTGAAGGTTTGTGGTTCTGGTTTTGAGAGCAGACGAATGGTGTTGGACGAGGTGACGGAGAGACACAGATTCTCATCTCCATCTGTGGTCAGCCCTGTACCCTGGGTCAGAGGTCGCACTCGGACAAAAACCTTAATGGAGTCACTGTCACCACTGTAATACCAGAAAAGAACACTCGTTAAAACAAGATGTCAAGAAGTGCAAGTAAACGATTGGATGATTAATTGTAATGATTGATAAGCTGAATGGCTTTTCAGTCACAAACTGGTAAAGAGAAGAGGCACAACTTCACAATGTGAAGAATCATGCAGATGAAATCTGTTATTTGTCTGATCCAAGACAGCACAGAGCCCCCGAGGGGACATGTGGAATTGTTTTTCTTTTGCGTTTGCACGCAAAACCTTTTGCGTTCCCTCGCAATAGTGTTACCTCACAGACAACAGCAACAATTTAACAGACACCCGTATCTGAGGTTCATGAAGGAGTTTGTGACTTGGCGCTATATAAATAAACTGAATTTAATTGAATTTTGAAATCAGCCTTGAATATAAGGGTATCCAGTGTGTGCTGCAGTGGTAAAAGTAATTTTCCGTTGTATATTTCACGTTCATGCTCCGTGGATTCAGCTGTGACTTCCTCGTTCGAGCGGACGCAGGCAGCCTGCTCTCAGTCTGTCCCTCTGAGAGGAGCGCTGGTTCTCTTAGGGACCGTCAACAAATTACTGTATTTTCATAGTATTTGTGAAAGCAGCACCATGCATCATAACTAAACTTTTCTCAGTATATTTCTGCCAGTGGTAATAAATCATGAATTTTCAGTACTGTAACTTTCTTTTAAAGCATCAAAGTTCGTTGAAGGATTCAAAGATTCAAGATTCTTTATTTGTCATTCCACCACATGTGGTGGAACAAAATTGTGTACACAGGGTCCCAATTACATCCAACAAAAGTATTAAAATCTGTGTAAAAGAAAATCTGTAAAAAGCTCTAAGATATGAACTAATAAATACGTTCACTAAAACCACACTAAGTGCACACTTCCAGAGGGCTTCATCAGTCTGAGGAGTCCCAAATAAACTGTTTTCTCCACTAAAAAGTTAATTCTGGTCCTCTTGACTTTCAAAAACAAAACAAAACAAAATTGTAGAAACGTTTTAAACTGGTTGATCCACTATGAGAAGGTGCTATATATAAGACTGAACTGAATACAGCATCTCAGACTGAATACCGTAAGTCCTTTGGATGAAAGACAAAACGTTTCTACATTTATTTTTTTATTTTTTTGTTGTTTTGTTTTTTGAATGTCCAAAGGACCAGACTTATCTTTTTAGATTTTTCTACCTGGATTACTGAGCATGCATAAGGATGTTTTCCCCACTAAACAGTACACTCCTTTAGTGGACCAACCAGCTTGCTGGTTTTGCTGGTGACTGATAAAGAGAGTGAAACATCTTTCCACAAAAAAGAAACTGTCCAGATGACCTGACTGACCATTATTGTATTTTGTATCTGGATGATTAAGCATGAACTTTGATGCTTTAAAAGAAAGTTACAGTATTGAAACACAAGTGCCACCTTGTTCTTTTGGATTTTAAATGGTGAGAAAATTCACGATTTATTACCATGCAGAAATCAGTGGTGGGATGTAACTAAGTACAAATACTTTGTTACTGTACTTAAAGGTGCAGTCTGTAATTTCAGGTAAACGCTGGAACTTAGAAAAATTTTGAACAGGGACACGTTTCTGGTCCCTCCCCCTTGCTCTCGGCTGAACTGCAGCTCAGCCTCCTTAGCTCCTCCCCCCACAGCATGTCCTGTCTCGTGAACGCGCATGTGTGCAGCCGCTGCGGTTTTCTGTGTTTATATGTTAATAAAACGTTCTAAAAAATAAAATAAAAACAGGGAGCGCTGGTCCAGCACACCAGAACACGAGGAAATCTGCAGAGCCGCGCGCAGCCACGTTGGACATGAGTTTAGTTCGCTCGTGACAAATTCATTCATTTCCTCTTCATGTCAGTCACGGAGTCTGCGGAGGAGGAAGCAATCACTTGACTTTTGGCAAAAAAACAAAAGAAAAGTCCAGATCAGGGATGAAGAAGGGGAATTTAATACATTTGTGTCACATACAAAACAGTCCTGCATTGCTTTGCAATCCTTTGAATGAGAGCGTGCGCGGATGCGCACTGGCTGCGGGCTGGGACAGGCGGGGACGTTGGTGAGAAGTGAGAAGCTCTGTTTTTATTGGCTGGTTAAAAACTCTGTTTTTATTGGCTGGTTAACGGCGGGTCACTGTGGGTTTTTAGAAATGTTTTTAGTACCCCCTAGAGAAGCCAGAGGACTATATTTGTTTTCAGAGATTACCTGTCTAACATCAGTCTGTCAGGAGATAATGACAGAGTGAAGAAATATGTTAAAAATATATTGTTAGAAAAGTTACAGACTGCACCTTTAAGTACTTTTTTTCATGTATCTGTACTTTACTTAAGTAGAATTAAATGTGGGTACTTTTACTTTTAATCTACTACATTTTACATGAAGTATTTGTACTGTCTACTACACTACATTTTCTATAATGTGTTGATTTACAAGTTACATTCATGTTGCAGCTTTTTGATTTGTCATTCGTTTGAAAGTAACTGATGTCAAGAGGGGAGTTGGTCCATTGAATCACTGCAAAGTGGACAAGTAACATTAGACCCGCCTTCAAGAAGAGCTGGACCAATGATGTACTGTATATATGTCAATGAGCTGGGAGAACCCACACACAGCACCACTAACACACCCATAATGGATTCCACAATTCATTGTGTGTATCTTCAGCCAGAAGATACACACCACCCATGGCCTTATTGAAAAATTATTAAAATACTACTGTACAGTATTGAAAGACTATTATGTACAGCAGGACATATTCTCTCACAGGTGGAAGAGAACTTGGAGAGGTGGAGGTATTCACCTGAAAGAGGAATGAAAGTCAGATAGAGTACATGTGTGTGAATGAGAGGGAGGCAGGTGGAACAGTGAGGCTACAAGGAGCAGAGGTCACAAAGGTGCAGGACTTCAAGTACTTGGGGTCTGTCCAGGAAAATGGGGAATGTGGTAAAGAGGTGAAGAAGAGAGTCCAGGCAGGATGGAGCGGATGGAGAAAAGTTTCAGGAGTGATTTGTGACAAAAGGGTGTCAGCAAAGGTCAAAGGAAAAGTTTACAAGACAGTGGTGAGACCAGCTATGTTGTATGGTCTGGAGACAGAGACATTGACAAAAAGACAGGAAAAAGAACTGGAAGTAGATAAGATTAGAATGTGATAATCAGAGGTACAGCACATGTTGAACAGCTGGGAGATAAAGTTAGGGAGGCCAGACTGAGATGGTTTGGACATGTTCAGAGGAGGGACAGTGGGTATATTGGTAGAAGAATGTTAGCAATGCAGCTGCCAGGAAAAAGACAGAGGGAGGCCAAAGAGGAGATACATGGATGCAGTTAGAGAGGACATGAAGGTAGTTGGAGTGAGGACAGAGGACGCAGAGGACAGAGTGAGGTGGAGGAGGACTCGCTGTGGCAACCACCGAAGAGGGAAAAGCCGAAAGAAGAAGAACAAGGACAGATTCTCTCACCCAAAAGATCCAGACTGGACTCAAAAACTTTTGAAAACCAACTTCTCCTGAACTTGAACAAGAAATTCTTGCTGCAACATTAAAATGTGTCAGTTCATGGGATGTTAGGAGACAAGAGATGTCTCCAAATGTCTCGACACTTGGGTCCAAGTTTTGAAAATGGTGTCAGGAAGTTAAACTATTGTTCATTGTTGATCCATTAAAAGGTTGACTAGACAGTATTTTAACTAGAGATGAAGACAAACTGGAGTTGAAATGATCTATTCCGGGTGTGGTCGTGAGATGGAGTGAGTCGCACTTGCCAGTGCTCCGGGTAAAATTTATTTTTTAGTACCACCAAGCCCTCTATATGTAATATTTTTTGCCTATTATCACGCACACAACTTCCATCAAGCATCTCTTTTGAAGATTTTGGATTAAAAATGTCTCAAAAGTCGACAAGATCCAAGAAGGACGCCGAGAAGGATGACGCTGGCCTAATAACCCTCGAGGCAATTACCTCGCTGCTCGAGGAGCACCGCGCAGCGCTGTCAGCTGAGTTTAAACAAACTTTCCACCAGCTGGATATCAAATTGGACCAAACTCGGCTCGCGGTGGAGGAACACGGCCAGCGTGTCTCATCACTGGAACTTGTCACTAACGACCTGAGCCAGCGCATGTCGGAGGTGGAAAACACCTGCTCAACTCTTCAGGAGGAAAACGCCAGACTAAGATCTAAACTGGCGGATTTAGAAAATCGAAGCAGGCGGCAGAATATTCGTGTGCTGGGTTTACCGGAATCTATTGAAAGCGGACGTCCCACTGACTTCTTTTCCAACCTGCTGTGTGACATCTACGGGCGTGACACGCTTCCTTCTCCACCCGAACTGGACCGGGCTCATCGAACCCTCGCTCCGAAACCCGCCTCGGACCAGCGGCCGCGCCCGGTTATCCTGCGAGTGCACCGGGTCCAGGTAAAGGAGCTGCTGATCCGGGAGGCTCGACGCAGAGGCAGGCTTGAATACCAGGGGAAACCGGTGCGGATCGTGGAAGACTACAGCCCAGAAGTCCTCAACCAGCGAGTGGAATATAAGGACGTGATGTCCGCACTGTATTCTTTGGGTCTAAAACCTGCTCTGCTTTTTCCTGCTCGACTTCGCGTGACTTTACCTGATGGAAACAGAAAGTGGCTGGGCTCGGTCGAAGAGGCGCAGAAGTTCAGTGACACCTTTCAAGCTTCACAGCGCAAGTAATATTTAAACTTTTCTTCTAACTGATGAACAATGTACGGAAGCGTATTGCTGACACCAATGCGCTGTTCCCGCACTGGCTTTGTTTCTGTTTACACTAAACTTTTCTTTACATGAGGTGAGGAACAGATGAGCAGGACTCTGCACATACTCTGATTATCTGAGACTTTTTTAGTTGCAGCTTTTTTTGAACTATTAACATTTTTGAAATGAAACATTTTTCCTTTTCTCGTTTACCTGTTGACTATTTTGAGCTGAATCTTGGGTTAGTCCTGGATTGATTGATAATTAATTTGAGATTGGGATTAATTTAACTTTACGTTTGTATATGTGTGCGTGATTACCGGTACATGTGTATACATTTTTTGGCCTTGCATACTTTAAACTAGTTTGTGAGGTGCTTATAAAAAATTTTTTTTTTTTTTTTTAGGCATTAGGTATTTAGGCACATAAATAATTGAAGTAGGCCTATCCAGGTATAAAAATGGGTGAAATATATAATGTTTTTAATATATTATTTTGAACTATTAACATTTTTCCTCTTCTTGTTTACCTGTTGACTATCTTGAATTGAATCTTGAATTGGTCTTGGACTGATTGAAGATTTAATTTAGGATTAGGATTAATTTAACCTTGTTTATATGTGTATGCGTGATCACACATCTATGTGTACATTTTTGGCCTTGCATGAGGTGCTTATACATTTTTTTTTCCTCTGATGATACTGGAGCACTAGTTTAAAAGTTAGACAGGAGACTTATTTTTAATTTCTATGGAGCTTGCTGCTTCTGTCTGTTGCAGCTGTCCAGGGTGGGAAAGGGAGGGGGGTCCATCACTGCCATTAATTTATATTTTCTTTCACTTTGCCAAGAACTGCACAGCCATCAACACATTAGACTGTATTACCTACCTTTCTTATACAAATTATTAGTAATATGAGTGGTCAGTTGGTGTTGTCAAGCTGGAACGTCAAAGGTTTAAACCACCCCGTCAAGAGAAGGAAGGTGCTCTCTCATTTAAAACAGTTAAATACAGGCATTGCTTTCCTGCAGGAGACTCACATTAGAAGTGACGATAGCAAACGATTACTGCAAACATGGCACGGGCAGAGTTTCCATTCCTCATTTCGAGCAAAGGCTCGGGGCGTCTCGATCCTCATCAGTCAAGACATTTCATTTGAACCTTTTCAAGTTAACTCAGATAAATATGGTCGTTTTGTGATTGTTTCCGGTAAATTGTACAACACACCAGTAGTGCTAGTTAACGTTTATGCCCCAAATACGGATGATGTTGGTTTCTTTGAGAAATTATTTTCACTGCTCCCGGACCTAAACACATACTCATTGATACTCAGTGGTGACCTGAATTGCTGGTTGGACCCAGTTTTGGACAGATCCTCTACAAACCCTGCCACAGCCAGCAGGTCGTCCCACACTATTCGTGCCTTTCTATCTAAGTATGGCCTGTGCGATGTATGGCGTTTTTTACACCCAGCTGAGAGAGAATATTCTTTTTTTTCTCATGTTCATCATTCATACTCGAGGATCGATTACTTTTTCATGGACAACAAACTTCTTCCCTCTGTCCGTGGCTGTGACTACCACAGTATTGTCATCTCAGACCATGCACCTGTCACTCTGTCTTTGTCCCTCCCTGACATTCCTATAAGGAGTAGACAGTGGAGATTCAATTCAACGTTACTGTCAAACAATGATTTTGTTACATTTATAGAAAAAGAAATAACCTTCTTTCTATCCATAAACAGAACTCCTGGGATCCCATTGTCAACCGTTTGGGATACCCTTAAGGCCTATCTTAGGGGACAAATCATTTCATATACCGCCCGGCTGAGGCAAAAATCTCAAAAAGAAAGAACTGATTTAGCCCAGCAGATAAAAGAAATTGATCAACAATATGCTCAAAACAAATGCCCTAATCTGTACAAAAAAAAGTAGAACTCAAAACTAAGTTTGATTTATTGTCTACATACTCAATAGAACAATCACTTTTGAAAAGTAAATCATCATTTTACATACATGGAGAAAAGTCAGGAAAACTACTGGCAAATCAGTTGAAGGGTGCCATGGCTAAACAAATCATCCCTAAGATCCAATTAGAGAACGGCACCACAACTCTAGATCATTTACAAATTAACAGAGCATTTAAGGACTTTTATTCCCATTTATATACTTCAGAATCCCATACCAACAAGAATTTATCTTCTCAGTTTTTCGAAAAGACCAACATGCCAAAACTCACACCCAACCTGAAAGATGCACTGGAGATCCCAATATCCCTGACAGAAATTGTGTCAGCTGTATCGGTAATGCAGTCTGGCAAATGTCCGGGTCCTGACGGCTTCCCTGCTGAATTTTTTAAGAAATTTTCTTCATTACTTTCCCCACTCCTACACTCGGTTCTCTTAGAGTCATTTGACCAAGGATCCCTTCCGAAATCTTTTTTAGAGGCCTGCATTACCCTCATTGCAAAGAAAGGAAAAGACCCAACTCACTGTTCCTCTTATCGACCAATCTCCCTTTTAAATACAGACGCCAAAATTTTAGCCAAAGTTCTTGCTCAAAGGTTGGAAAAGATCCTTCCTTTGATCATATC
>JBBPBX010050685.1:0-24876 GCA_038048925.1 Garcialebias charrua
GTCCCAGTGCAGTCCAGCGATGTACCTAAAACTGCAGTAATCACCCCCTTTGGGCTTTTTGAGTTCCTCCGCATGCCGTTTGGACTAAAGGGGGCAGCACAGACTTTTCAAAGGCTGATGGACTCCGTGTTACGTGGCCTCGATTTTGTGTTTGTCTATCTGGACGACATTTTGGTGGCCAGCTCGTCAACCGAGGAGCACTTGTTGCACCTGAAAGAAATTTTTCAGCGCTTGGATGCACATGGCTTGATCATTAATCCGGTTAAGTGCCAGTTTGGTTTACCGGTGATCGATTTTTTAGGTCATCGAATTTCCGCGCAGGGTGCAGTTCCATTGCCTGCCAAGGTGCAGGCGGTGGCAGAGTTCCCACGTCCTCTGGTGGTTAAAAAGTTGCAGGAGTTTTTAGGCATGGTGAACTTTTACAACAGGTTCATTCCCAATGCAGCCCATCTCCTGCAGCCTCTCTACGAGGCCCTGCGCTCGAGGAAGGCGACTGACACAGTGGTTTGGACCCCAGACCGGATCACTGCTTTTGATGGTGCTAAGTCCGCGTTAGCTAGTGCGGCACTCCTAGCCCATCCAGATTCAGAGGCCCCGATTGCGTTGACAACTGATGCTTCGGATATAGCTGTGGGGGGCGTTGTAGAGCAACGCGTTGGCGACGCATGGCAGCCGTTGGCATTTTTCAGCCGTAAATTGCGGGACTGCGAGCGCAAGTACAGCGTTTTTGACCGCGAGTTGTTGGCGCTATTCTTAGCTACACGGCACTTTCGTTTTTTGCTGGAGGGTCGTTCATTTACGGCTTATGTGGACCACAAACCACTCACGTTTGCAATGTCTAAAGTTTCGGAGCCCTGGTCAGCACGTCAGCAACGGCACTTGGCGGCCATTTCAGAGTTTACAACGGACGTCCGCCATGTGGCTGGAAAATCCAACTCAGTGGCAGACTGTCTGTCACGGGTGCTCGTTTGTCCTGTACTCCTCGGGGTAGATTTTTCTGCCATGGCCGCTGACCAACCGGGAGACGCTGATATAACTGCCCTTCGTGCCGGCGTTTCAGGGCTTAAGCTAGAGGAGGTCAAATTGGGAGAGGGCGGTCCTTTGATCCTGTGTGACGTTTCCACAGGCCGGACACGCCCAGTGGTTCCATCAGGTTGGCGCCGCCGCATTTTTGACTCTGTTCACTCTCTCTCGCACCCAGGTGTGCGCGCGTCTGTGAAACTAGTCAGCGCACGTTTTGTGTGGCCTGGTTTACGCAGAGAGGTGAGGAGTTGGGCAGCGGCTTGCGTGGCTTGTCAGCGTGCCAAGGTGCACCGGCACACTAAGGCACCACTGGAACCATTTCCCATTCCAGCCAGGCGTTTTGACCACGTGCATGTGGACTTAGTTGGTCCCCTGCCCCCATCACGGGGTTTCACACACCTGCTTACAGTGGTCGACCGCACAACCAGGTGGCCGGAGGTCGTTCCTCTTTCTTCCACAACTACCTCCGACGTGGCTGGTGCGTTCCTCTCCACTTGGGTTGCCCGTTTTGGTGTGCCCTCGGACATCACTTCAGACAGAGGTCCCCAGTTTATTTCAGGGCTCTGGTCCGAGATGGCGCGCTCCTTGGGGGTGCAGGTGCATCGCACTACCGCCTACCACCCTCAGGCTAACGGGTTGGTTGAACGTTTCCATCGGTCTCTTAAGGCGGCGTTACGCGCTGCGCTAACAGACGTTGGCTGGGTGGAGCGTTTGCCATGGGTGCTGCTTGGGTTGCGATCAGCTCCTAAGGAGGACCTCAACGCTTCATCAGCCGAGTTGGTTTTTGGTCAGCCTGTACGAATCCCAGGGGAGTTTTTGTTAGACGCTGCCGCTCCACGGTTCCCCGAAGCGGTGGACCCCTATTCGCAGAGCGGTCTTTTGGTTCCGGGTCCTGTGCACCATTGTTTCCCGCAGGCGTTTGTGCCCACTGCACTCCAGTCTGCCCGTTTCGTTTTTGTGCGACGTGACGCCCACCGTTCGCCCCTCCAGCCTCCGTATGACGGGCCGTTTCGAGTGCTCGAAAGAGGCGCGAAAAGTTTTGTTTTAGACATGGGTGGGCGTAGAGAGCTGGTTACAGTGGACCGCCTGAAGCCAGCCTATGTGTTGGCTGATGATGAGGTGTTGCCGGCTCAGGTTCCTAGACGCGGCCGCCCTCCTGCTCGACCCCATCTTCCGTTTTCTCCCCCCAACTGTGTTCCTTCCCCTGTGGCACAAAATGTTGTTCCTGCACGGATGCCAGCCGTTTCTCCGCCCCCGAGTCGACGCAGTCGGTTTGGCAGGTTGATTAGGGCTCCTGTGAGAGACTGATGTTTTGTATTTGCCCTTCTGGGTGTTCGGGGGGGGGGCTGTGTGGTGTGTTGGGAGGCATGTGGCCTCATCTCTCTCTCACCCAGTAGGAGGTGCCAGCGAGGTGCTCCCCAGGTTTTACCAGGTGATGAAGAAGAACGGTTCGTGTGTTCATTCATTCATTCTGTAACTGGTTTTGACGCTCGAAGGATTAAAGGCAACTGCTTGCAGATCAGTTTGTTTCTCCTTCTTCACACGCTACAGCATAATATTTTGAGACGCATGCATAATTTCCTGTTGAATGTCATCACACTAATAAATTGTAGGAAGGTTTATCACAGTATACTGTAGTACAACAACTTCTTCTTCTTCTTTCGGCTTTTCCCTTTTCAGGGGTCTCCACAGCGAGTCATCCTCCTCCACCTCACTTTGTCCTCTGCATCCTCTGACCTCCTCAATCCTACTGGCACGTCTTCCACTGAGGAAGCGGAGCCTGGGGACTTTGGGTCGGGTTCTCGATCTCTGGTGCTGAGGTCGCCGAGGTGGTTAAAAAGCTCCGCGGTGGCAGGCTCCGGGGGTGGATGAGATTCGCCCGGAGTTCCTTAGGGCTCTGGATGTTGTAGGGTTGTGTTGGCTTACGCGACTCTGCAATATCGCGTGGACATCGGGGGCAGTTCCCTTGGATTGGCAGACTGGGGTGGTGGTTCCCCTATTCAAAAAGGGGGACCGTAGGGTGTGTTCCAACTATAGGGGATCACACTCTTAAGCCTCCCTGGTAAGGTCTATTCAGGGGTTCTGGAGAGGAGGGTCCGTCGGATAGTCGAACCTCGGATTCAGGAGGAGCAGTGTGGTTTTCGTCCTGGTCGTGGAACACTAGACCAGCTCTACACCCTCAACAGGGTCCTGGAGGGTGCGTGGGAGTTTGCCCAACCAGTTTACATGTGCTTTGTGGACTTGGAAAAGGCATTCGACCGCGTCCCTCGGGGGGTTCTGTGGGGGGTACTCCGGGAGTATGGGGTACCAGGCCCTTTGATAAGGGCTGTTAGGTCCCTGTACGACCGGTGTCAGAGCTTGGTCCGCATTGCCGGCAGTAAGTCAGGCTCGTTTCCGGTGAGAGTTGGACTCCGCCAAGGTTGCCCTTTGTCACCGATTCTGTTCATAACTTTTATGGACAGAATTTCTAGGCGCAGCCAAGGTGTTGAGAGGATCCGTTTTGGTGGCCTTAGAATCGCTTCTCTGTTTTTTGCAGATGATGTGGTCCTACTGGCTTCATCAGTTCGTGATTTACAACTTTCACTGGAGCGGTTTGCAGCCGAGTGTGATGCGGCCGGGATGAGGATCAGTTCCTCCAAATCCGAGGCCATGGTCTTGAGCCGGAAAAGGGTAGCATGCCCTCTCCGGGTCGGGGAGGAGGTCCTGCCCCAAGTGGAGGAGTTTAAGTATCTCGGGATCTTGTTCACGAATGAGGGAAAACTGGAGCGTGAGATCGATAGGCGGATAGGTGCAGCGTCCGCAGTGAAGCGGGCGCTGTACCGGTCTGTCGTGGTGAAGAGAGAGCTGAGTCAAAAGGCAAAGCTCTCAATTTACCGATCGATCTACGTTCCCACCCTCATCTATGGTCATGAGCTTTGGGTTATGACCGAAAGAACAAGATCTCGGATACAAGCGGCTGAAATGAGTTTTCTCCGCAGGGTGTCTGGACTCTCCCTTAGAGATAGGGTGAGAAGCTCAGTCATCCGGGAGGGACTCGGAGTAGAGCCGCTGCTTCTCCACATCGAGAGGAGCCAGTTGAGGTGGCTCGGGCATCTGGTTAGGATGCCTCCTGGACGCCTCCCTGGTGAGGTGTTCCGGGCATGTCCCACCGGGAGGAGACCCAGAGGAAGACCCAGGACGCGCTGGAGGGACTATGTTTCTCGGCTGGCCTGGGAACGCCTTGGGATTCCCCCGGAGGAGCTGCTCCAAGTGGCTGGGGAGAGGGAAGTCTGGGCCTCCCTACTTAGGCTGCTACCCCCGCGACCCGACCCCGGATAAGCGGAAGAAGATGGATGGATGGATGGATGGGTCTTCCACTAACAGTAGCACAGTTCACCCTGTTTGTCAACAGCACCGGTGGCGGACGTTGTTAACCCGGGCCTTGACCGATCTGGTATGGTTTCACTTTGATGAACTAACATTATGGTTTTGGCAAGTGTTTTACATCGGATGCCATTCCTGACACAACCCTCACCATTTACCCGGGCTTGGGACCGGCACAAGAGATACACTGGCTTGTGCTCCCTAGTGGCTGGTGTATCACAGTACAGTACAACATAGTACAGTAATCCCTCGTCACTTCGCGGTTCGTTTATTGCAGACTCTTTCTATTGCATATTTTCAAATAAGATTGGCCATGACACACAATTATGTCAATTAAAGATGAATGAGTGAGTTGAATTGTCTCCCTTTCACATAAAGGGAGCTAGCTCCCTTTATGTGAATGGAACCTGCTAGGGTGGAGGGAGACAATTCAACTCACTCCTTAACTGTGTTAGGATAGGCTAAGTGCTTGGTGACTGTACCCTGTAGTCTGTTAAAGCCCTTTTTATTGAACATTCTTAAGGGGAAATCTTATAGTAACAAGCATGCTCATGAACACAGGTGTTTAGATCCAGGTGTTTATCAGACACACACTCAGTTGGGTTGTGGTGGCCACTAAATACATCTTGTATCACCATGTACCGTATAAAATACTTTCTAATGATGTTATAAGTATCATTATACTGTATACGGTATGTTGTTTTGTTGTTGTGGTTTCTCGGTCTGGTCTTTTTTCTCTCCGCAGGTCTAGAAGCAGACTTCAATAATGTTGATGTGTGTTCTCTTTATACCTCTCTCTTTCTCTACTCTTATTGCTTTCTTTCTCTTTTACCCCTTCTCTCACTTTTCTAGCTTTGTTTTCTTCTTTGTTTTTTTCATCCCAGTGTCCATTACATCTTAAACAACCCCAAAACAAATTATATATATATTTTTTTTACCGTATACATCAAGTGGAGCATTGAGGCCAGCCATAATGCTCTGCTTATTAAATTAAATCTGTTGGGTATCACCTCGACACTCAGACAATAATTCTGAGTGCCACAATGCCAAACAGGACAGGGGGGGGGGGGGTGTACTGGTTCATCCCAAAGATCCAGTCCCCCGGCACAAACAGAGTAATATTGTGTATGTTGTTCAGTGTCAGGAGGGCTGTGATCAGTCTTATATCGGGGAAACTAAACAGCCACTGGCCAAAAGGATGGCCCAGCACAGAAGATCAACATCATCAGGTCAGGACTCTGTGGTCTACACTCATCTCCAGGTCAGAGGTCACTCTTTCAGGGATGAAGATGTTCACATCCTTGATAGAGAGGAACGATGGTTTGAGAGAGGAGTAAAGGAGGCCATCTTTGTGAAAAGAAACCGTCCATCATTAAACAGAGGTGGAGGCCTCCATGTTCAACTGTCCCCCACTTACAATGCTGTTATTGCTAGTATCACTTAGCCCTCTGTGAATAGTAAACAACCATCAGGGTGCTAACGATCCATCATTAGGCTGATGGTCCTCCTTGCTCAAGTGAGCAGCTGGTTTCAGCTGTCATGGTAAATGGAGCTTACTTATATAGCGCATTCCAGCCCCCTATGAGGAGCCCCAAAGCGCTTTACAGCACCAGCCATCCACCCATTCATACACACATTCATACACCAGTAGCAGTAGTCTGCCATGCAAGGCGCCAGCCAGTCCTACCAGGAGCAACTCGGGGGTTAAGTGTCTTGCCCAGGGACACAACTACACATGGTGTGGGAACTCGGGATTCGAACCTCCAACCTTCCGATTGGGGGACGACTGCCATTACCACTATGCCACGGCTGCCCACATCAGCAAACTGGTTGATCCACTGTGAGAGGTGCTATTTATAAGACTGGGCTGAATACAGCAGCTCAGACTGAGGAAGTGTTTCGGACGAAAAACGAAACGTTTCTACTTTTTTGTTTTGCTGGGTTTTTTTTCTTGTTTTTTTTGTTTTTTTATGTCCAGAGGACCAGACTCAGCTTTTTTTTAGATTACTATATAGTATTTTTCATCAGATATGTTGTGTGACGGATCTCAGCCCTACTTTATACTCCCTAAGGAACACTGTTATATAGCTTAATAAGGACCTTTAAAGGGTAACTGTAATTGACATAGAAGAAAGCAGTAAAATTTGATTATAGGGAACTTGATCTACATGTACAGTATTTGTTTTTTGAGTCTAACTGGATCTCTGAGTTTGACAGAAGCAGTGTCTGAAGTAGTTTAGTCTGCAACACTTAATTCCACTGAGCCACCCCACACACATTTCTTTACCTTTTTATCCTGGTAAGGGCCAGGCATCATGGCAACAGCTTGTCTGCTTCATGATTGGCTCTTTGTCCTGGGATTGCTCTGCTGCTGTCAGAAGTGCTGAGTGGATCGTTTTTTAAAGGCACCACCCTCTCCCCACCCAGTGGTTCATGGCCTCCTATTATTTAACACATTTGTTTTTGCATCCTGGCTGAAATTTCTAGTGTGTGAAGACAAAACTGCAGTGAGGATCATATATGTACCTCTGCAGGGACGCTGGGGGCAGAACCTAACAAATGTGTGGGGTCAATTGGTAAGGATTGCTTTATGTTGTGTTCCTTGAGCAGAAAGGTAGGGAGTACTGCTAAGTTGTATACTAAGATGAAAAGTGTAGATGATGACAGACTCCACATTCCTCCTTTAAAGTACTGTACTTTTAAACGTTGTGTATTTTACAGCTTCAAAAAAATGTGGACTCTTGATTTATTTTGAAACAAGTGCTAAGATTTGTGAGTTCTGTTTTATAGATATGTTTTTCAACTTAGTAGTACTTCTATTCTCAGATGATAGTGAGGGGGTTTGTAAAAGAAAAACTTTTGTTTTGGGGTGAATGCTTCATTTTCTCATTTTGAAACAGACAAAAATGAGCATCTGTATGTGATGTTGTCACAGTAAGATCCAGTGGCTAGTTTCTACAGGACTGACAACGACAGAGGGGATGTGAAGTCAAATTGTTCTCAATGGTTGGCATTTTATCTAGGAGTTGAATAAAATGCAGAGAAATTTCTCAGAAAATGAAAGTCTTTGTCCAGATAAGGCTAATGAGCTTATTAATGTATTTACAGTATTGTTTTAAAAAAAGAAACTCTATAAAATGACAAATTGGTGAGGAAACACTGGCTAATACTAAACTTCTATACTTTGCATGATACTGTTTGTTTAGTTTGCCTGATGAATGTGTAGTCAGTCCAAAAGGTTACTCAACTCGTGGTGGACAGAAATACTCCCTGTTTCAGTACAATGTGTGGGAGTGGTGGCGCAGAGGTTAAGAAGGTGAGCTTGTGATCGGAAGATCACCGGTTCAAGCCCCGGTACCAACAACATCAAAAAATGTGGGTGGGATAAGTGAAGCGGTCACACCTGTCTCCACCCTCATCTGCCCCACTCTGGGCCCTTGAGCAAGGCCCTGAACCCACACCATCTGCTCCCCCGGGAACCCTAGATATCAGCTCTCTGCTCCACACAGAGGCTGTGGTAGCTCAGTGTCTGTGGTTGTGTCAGGAAGAACATCTGGAGTAAAAACAACTGCCAAGTCTTCATGCGACTAGTTCGCTGTGGTGACCCCTAACGCAGGGAGAAGCTGAAAGAAAAAAAGTGCAATTTGCATTTATATGATTAATGCTCTGCGCACATACATTCTTGTAGTAATACAGGTATGAACATTTGGTTGGACTTTGGAGATGTGGTATGTGCTTGAAAGAAGATGAATCGCAAACAAGACAGAGTACATGTGTGTGAATGAGAGGGAGGAGGTGGAACAGTGAGGCTACAAGGGTCAGAGGTCACAAAGGGGCAGAACTTCAAGTACTTGGGGTCCACTGTCCAGGAAAATGGGGAATGTGGTAAAGAGGTGAAGAAGAGAGTCCAGGCAGGATGGAGTGGATGGAGAAAAGTTTCAGGAGTGATTTGTGACAAAAAGGTGTCAGCAAAGGTCAAAGGTCAAAGTTTACAAGACAGTGGTGAGACCAGCTATGTTGTATGGTCTGGAGACAGAGACATGGACAAAAAGACAGGAGACAGAGACATGGACAAAAAGACAGGAGACAGAGACATGGACAAAAAGACAGGAGAAAGAACTGGAAGTGTCAGAAATGAAGATGTTGAGGTTCTCCTTAGGAGTGACAAGGATGGATAAGATCAGGAATGAGATCATCAGAGGTACAGCACATGTTGAACAACTGGGAGATAAAGTTAGAGAGGACATGAAGGTACGTTGGAGTGAGGCCATAGGACACAAGGACACAGTGAGGACAGAGGATGCAGAGGACAGAGAATGCAGAGGACAGATTGAGGACAGAGAATGCAGAGGACAGATTGAGGACAGATGATGCAGAGGACAGAGAATGCAGAGGACAGATTGAGGACAGAGGATGCAGAGGACAGATTGAGGACAGAGAATGCAGAGGACAGATTGAGGACAGAGGATGCAGAGGACAGATTGAGGACAGAGGATGCAGAGGACAGAGTGAGGACAGAGGATGCAGAGGACAGAGTGAGGACAGAGGATGCAGAGGACAGATTGAGGACAGAGGATGCAGAGGACAGAGTGAGGACAGAGGATGCAGAGGACAGATTGAGGACAGAGGATGCAGAGGACAGAGTGAGGACAGAGGATGCAGAGGACAGATTGAGGACAGAGGATGCAGAGGACAGATTGAGGACAGAGGATGCAGAGGACAGAGTGAGGACAGAGGATGCAGAGGACAGAGTGAGGACAGAGGATGCAGAGGACAGATTGAGGACAGAGGATGCAGAGGACAGAGTGAGGACAGAGGATGCAGAGGACAGAGTGAGGACAGAGGATGCAGAGGACAGATTGAGGACAGAGGATGCAGAGGACAGATTGAGGACAGAGGATGCAGAGGACAGAGTGAGGACAGAGGATGCAGAGGACAGATTGAGGACAGAGGATGCAGAGGACAGATTGAGGACAGAGGATGCAGAGGACAGATTGAGGACAGAGGATGCAGAGGACAGATTGAGGACAGAGGATGCAGAGGACAGAGTGAGGACAGAGGATGCAGAGGACAGATTGAGGACAGAGGATGCAGAGGACAGATGAGGACAGAGGATGCAGAGGACAGAGTGAGGACAGAGGATGCAGAGGACAGATTGAGGACAGAGGATGCAGAGGACAGATTGAGGACAGAGGATGCAGAGGACAGAGTGAGGACAGAGGATGCAGAGGACAGATTGAGGACAGAGGATGCAGAGGACAGAGTGAGGACAGAGGATGCAGAGGACAGAGTGAGGACAGAGGATGCAGAGGACAGAGTGAGGACAGAGGATGCAGAGGACAGATTGAGGACAGAGGATGCAGAGGACAGAGTGAGGACAGAGGATGCAGAGGACAGAGTGAGGACAGAGGATGCAGAGGACAGATTGAGGACAGAGGATGCAGAGGACAGATTGAGGACAGAGGATGCAGAGGACAGAGTGAGGACAGAGGATGCAGAGGACAGATTGAGGACAGAGGATGCAGAGGACAGATTGAGGACAGAGGATGCAGAGGACAGATTGAGGACAGAGGATGCAGAGGACAGATTGAGGACAGAGGATGCAGAGGACAGAGTGAGGACAGAGGATGCAGAGGACAGAGTGAGGACAGAGGATGCAGAGGACAGAGTGAGGACAGAGGATGCAGAGGACAGAGTGAGGACAGAGGATGCAGAGGACAGATTGAGGACAGAGGATGCAGAGGACAGATTGAGGACAGAGGATGCAGAGGACAGATGAGGACAGAGGATGCAGAGGACAGATTGAGGACAGAGAATGCAGAGGACAGAGTGAGGACAGAGGATGCAGAGGACAGATTGAGGACAGAGGATGCAGAGGACAGATTGAGGACAGAGGATGCAGAGGACAGATTGAGGACAGAGGATGCAGAGGACAGAGTGAGGACAGAGGATGCAGAGGACAGATTGAGGACAGAGGATGCAGAGGACAGATTGAGGACAGAGGATGCAGAGGACAGATTGAGGACAGAGGATGCAGAGGACAGATTGAGGACAGAGGATGCAGAGGACAGATTGAGGACAGAGGATGCAGAGGACAGATTGAGGACAGAGGATGCAGAGGACAGATTGAGGACAGAGGATGCAGAGGACAGAGTGAGGACAGAGGATGCAGAGGACAGAGTGAGGACAGAGGATGCAGAGGACAGAGTGAGGACAGAGGATGCAGAGGACAGAGTGAGGACAGAGGATGCAGAGGACAGAGTGAGGACAGAGGATGCAGAGGACAGATTGAGGACAGAGGATGCAGAGGACAGATTGAGGACAGAGGATGCAGAGGACAGATTGAGGACAGAGGATGCAGAGGACAGATTGAGGACAGAGGATGCAGAGGACAGAGTGAGGACAGAGGATGCAGAGGACAGATTGAGGACAGAGGATCAGTGAGGACAGAGGATGCAGAGGACAGATTGAGGACAGAGGATGCAGAGGACAGAGTGAGGACAGAGGATGCAGAGGACAGAGTGAGGACAGAGGATGCAGAGGACAGATTGAGGACAGAGGATGCAGAGGACAGATTGAGGACAGAGGATGCAGAGGACAGATTGAGGACAGAGGATGCAGAGGACAGAGTGAGGACAGAGGATGCAGAGGACAGATTGAGGACAGAGGATGCAGAGGACAGAGTGAGGACAGAGGATGCAGAGGACAGAGTGAGGACAGAGGATGCAGAGGACAGAGTGAGGACAGAGGATGCAGAGGACAGATTGAGGACAGAGGATGCAGAGGACAGAGTGAGGACAGAGGATGCAGAGGACAGATTGAGGACAGAGGATGCAGAGGACAGAGTGAGGACAGAGGATGCAGAGGACAGATTGAGGACAGAGGATGCAGAGGACAGATTGAGGACAGAGGATGCAGAGGACAGAGTGAGGACAGAGAATGCAGAGGACAGATTGAGGACAGAGAATGCAGAGGACAGAGTGAGGACAGAGGATGCAGAGGACAGATTGAGGACAGAGGATGCAGAGGACAGATTGAGGACAGAGGATGCAGAGGACAGAGTGAGGACAGAGGATGCAGAGGACAGAGTGAGGACAGAGGATGCAGAGGACAGATTGAGGACAGAGGATGCAGAGGACAGATTGAGGACAGAGGATGCAGAGGACAGAGTGAGGACAGAGGATGCAGAGGACAGATTGAGGACAGAGGATGCAGAGGACAGATTGAGGACAGAGGATGCAGAGGACAGATTGAGGACAGAGGATGCAGAGGACAGATTGAGGACAGAGGATGCAGAGGACAGATTGAGGACAGAGGATGCAGAGGACAGAGTGAGGACAGAGGATGCAGAGGACAGATTGAGGACAGAGGATGCAGAGGACAGATTGAGGACAGAGGATGCAGAGGACAGAGTGAGGACAGAGGATGCAGAGGACAGATTGAGGACAGAGGATGCAGAGGACAGAGTGAGGACAGAGGATGCAGAGGACAGAGTGAGGACAGAGGATGCAGAGGACAGAGTGAGGACAGAGGATGCAGAGGACAGATTGAGGACAGAGGATGCAGAGGACAGAGTGAGGACAGAGGATGCAGAGGACAGATTGAGGACAGAGGATGCAGAGGACAGATTGAGGACAGAGTGAGGACAGAGGATGCAGAGGACAGATTGAGGACAGAGGATGCAGAGGACAGAGTGAGGACAGAGGATGCAGAGGACAGATTGAGGACAGAGGATGCAGAGGACAGATTGAGGACAGAGGATGCAGAGGACAGATTGAGGACAGAGGATGCAGAGGACAGATTGAGGACAGAGGATGCAGAGGACAGATTGAGGACAGAGGATGCAGAGGACAGAGTGAGGACAGAGGATGCAGAGGACAGAGTGAGGACAGAGGATGCAGAGGACAGAGTGAGGACAGAGGATGCAGAGGACAGAGTGAGGACAGAGGATGCAGAGGACAGATTGAGGACAGAGGATGCAGAGGACAGAGTGAGGACAGAGGATGCAGAGGACAGAGTGAGGACAGAGGATGCAGAGGACAGAGTGAGGACAGAGGATGCAGAGGACAGAGTGAGGACAGAGGATGCAGAGGACAGAGTGAGGACAGAGGATGCAGAGGACAGAGTGAGGACAGAGGATGCAGAGGACAGAGTGAGGACAGAGGATGCAGAGGACAGATTGAGGACAGAGGATGCAGAGGACAGATTGAGGACAGAGGATGCAGAGGACAGAGTGAGGACAGAGGATGCAGAGGACAGAGTGAGGACAGAGGATGCAGAGGACAGAGTGAGGACAGAGGATGCAGAGGACAGAGTGAGGACAGAGGATGCAGAGGACAGAGTGAGGACAGAGGATGCAGAGGACAGAGTGAGGACAGAGGATGCAGAGGACAGATTGAGGACAGAGGATGCAGAGGACAGAGTGAGGACAGAGGATGCAGAGGACAGAGTGAGGACAGAGGATGCAGAGGACAGAGTGAGGACAGAGGATGCAGAGGACAGATTGAGGACAGAGGATGCAGAGGACAGAGTGAGGACAGAGGATGCAGAGGACAGAGTGAGGACAGAGGATGCAGAGGACAGAGTGAGGACAGAGGATGCAGAGGACAGAGTGAGGACAGAGGATGCAGAGGACAGATTGAGGACAGAGGATGCAGAGGACAGATTGAGGACAGAGGATGCAGAGGACAGAGTGAGGACAGAGGATGCAGAGGACAGAGTGAGGACAGAGGATGCAGAGGACAGATTGAGGACAGAGGATGCAGAGGACAGATTGAGGACAGAGGATGCAGAGGACAGAGTGAGGACAGAGGATGCAGAGGACAGATTGAGGACAGAGGATGCAGAGGACAGAGTGAGGACAGAGGATGCAGAGGACAGATTGAGGACAGAGGATGCAGAGGACAGAGTGAGGACAGAGGATGCAGAGGACAGAGTGAGGACAGAGGATGCAGAGGACAGAGTGAGGACAGAGGATGCAGAGGACAGAGTGAGGACAGAGGATGCAGAGGACAGATTGAGGACAGAGGATGCAGAGGACAGATTGAGGACAGAGGATGCAGAGGACAGAGTGAGGACAGAGGATGCAGAGGACAGATTGAGGACAGAGGATGCAGAGGACAGATTGAGGACAGAGGATGCAGAGGACAGAGTGAGGACAGAGGATGCAGAGGACAGATTGAGGACAGAGGATGCAGAGGACAGAGTGAGGACAGAGGATGCAGAGGACAAATTGAGGACAGAGGATGCAGAGGACAGATTGAGGACAGAGAATGCAGAGGACAGATTGAGGACAGAGGATGCAGAGGACAGAGTGAGGACAGAGGATGCAGAGGACAAATTGAGGACAGAGGATGCAGAGGACAGAGTGAGGACAGAGGATGCAGAGGACAGAGTGAGGACAGAGGATGCAGAGGACAGAGTGAGGACAGAGGATGCAGAGGACAGATTGAGGACAGAGGATGCAGAGGACAGATTGAGGACAGAGGATGCAGAGGACAGATTGAGGACAGAGGATGCAGAGGACAGATTGAGGACAGAGGATGCAGAGGACAGATTGAGGACAGAGGATGCAGAGGACAGATTGAGGACAGAGGATGCAGAGGACAGATTGAGGACAGAGGATGCAGAGGACAGATTGAGGACAGAGAATGCAGAGGACAGATTGAGGACAGAGGATGCAGAGGACAGATTGAGGACAGAGGATGCAGAGGACAGATTGAGGACAGAGGATGCAGAGGACAGATTGAGGACAGAGGATGCAGAGGACAGATTGAGGACAGAGGATGCAGAGGACAGATTGAGGACAGAGGATGCAGAGGACAGAGTGAGGACAGAGGATGCAGAGGACAGAGGATGCAGAGGACAGATTGAGGACAGAGGATGCAGAGGACAGAGTGAGGACAGAGGATGCAGAGGACAGATTGAGGACAGAGGATGCAGAGGACAGATTGAGGACAGAGGATGCAGAGGACAGAGTGAGGACAGAGGATGCAGAGGACAGATTGAGGACAGAGGATGCAGAGGACAGATTGAGGACAGAGGATGCAGAGGACAGATTGAGGACAGAGGATGCAGAGGACAGATTGAGGACAGAGGATGCAGAGGACAGATTGAGGACAGAGGATGCAGAGGACAGATTGAGGACAGAGGATGCAGAGGACAGAGTTGAGGACAGAGGATGCAGAGGACAGAGTGAGGACAGAGGATGCAGAGGACAGATTGAGGACAGAGGATGCAGAGGACAGATTGAGGACAGAGGATGCAGAGGACAGATTGAGGACAGAGGATGCAGAGGACAGATTGAGGACAGAGGATGCAGAGGACAGAGTGAGGACAGAGGATGCAGAGGACAGATTGAGGACAGAGGATGCAGAGGACAGAGTGAGGACAGAGAATGCAGAGGACAGAGTGAGGACAGAGGATGCAGAGGACAGAGTGAGGACAGAGGATGCAGAGGACAGATTGAGGACAGAGGATGCAGAGGACAGATTGAGGACAGAGGATGCAGAGGACAGATTGAGGACAGAGGATGCAGAGGACAGAGTGAGGACAGAGAATGCAGAGGACAGATTGAGGACAGAGGATGCAGAGGACAGATTGAGGACAGAGGATGCAGAGGACAGAGTGAGGACAGAGGATGCAGAGGACAGATTGAGGACAGAGAATGCAGAGGACAGAGTGAGGACAGAGGATGCAGAGGACAGATTGAGGACAGAGAATGCAGAGGACAGATTGAGGACAGAGGATGCAGAGGACAGAGTGAGGACAGAGGATGCAGAGGACAGAGTGAGGACAGAGGATGCAGAGGACAGAGTGAGGACAGAGGATGCAGAGGACAGATTGAGGACAGAGGATGCAGAGGACAGAGTGAGGACAGAGGATGCAGAGGACAGATTGAGGACAGAGGATGCAGAGGACAGATTGAGGACAGAGGATGCAGAGGACAGATTGAGGACAGAGGATGCAGAGGACAGATTGAGGACAGAGGATGCAGAGGACAGATTGAGGACAGAGGATGCAGAGGACAGAGTGAGGACAGAGGATGCAGAGGACAGATTGAGGACAGAGGATGCAGAGGACAGATTGAGGACAGAGGATGCAGAGGACAGAGTGAGGACAGAGGATGCAGAGGACAGATTGAGGACAGAGGATGCAGAGGACAGAGTGAGGACAGAGGATGCAGAGGACAGATTGAGGACAGAGAATGCAGAGGACGATTGAGGACAGAGGATGCAAGGACAGAGGATGCAGAGGACAGATTGAGGACAGAGGATGCAGAGGACAGAGTGAGGACAGAGGATGCAGAGGACAGATTGAGGACAGAGGATGCAGAGGACAGATGAGTGAGGACAGAGGATGCAGAGGACAGATTGAGGACAGAGGATGCAGAGGACAGAGTGAGGACAGAGGATGCAGAGGACAGATTGAGGACAGAGGATGCAGAGGACAGATTGAGGACAGAGGATGCAGAGGACAGATTGAGGACAGAGGATGCAGAGGACAGATTGAGGACAGAGGATGCAGAGGACAGATTGAGGACAGAGGATGCAGAGGACAGAGTGAGGACAGAGGATGCAGAGGACAGAGTGAGGACAGAGGATGCAGAGGACAGAGTGAGGACAGAGGATGCAGAGGACAGAGTGAGGACAGAGGATGCAGAGGACAGATTGAGGACAGAGGATGCAGAGGACAGAGTGAGGACAGAGGATGCAGAGGACAGAGTGAGGACAGAGGATGCAGAGGACAGAGTGAGGACAGAGGATGCAGAGGACAGAGTGAGGACAGAGGATGCAGAGGACAGAGTGAGGACAGAGGATGCAGAGGACAGAGTGAGGACAGAGGATGCAGAGGACAGAGTGAGGACAGAGGATGCAGAGGACAGATTGAGGACAGAGGATGCAGAGGACAGAGTGAGGACAGAGGATGCAGAGGACAGAGTGAGGACAGAGGATGCAGAGGACAGAGTGAGGACAGAGGATGCAGAGGACAGAGTGAGGACAGAGGATGCAGAGGACAGAGTGAGGACAGAGGATGCAGAGGACAGAGTGAGGACAGAGGATGCAGAGGACAGAGTGAGGACAGAGGATGCAGAGGACAGATTGAGGACAGAGGATGCAGAGGACAGATTGAGGACAGAGGATGCAGAGGACAGAGTGAGGACAGAGGATGCAGAGGACAGAGTGAGGACAGAGGATGCAGAGGACAGAGTGAGGACAGAGGATGCAGAGGACAGATTGAGGACAGAGGATGCAGAGGACAGAGTGAGGACAGAGGATGCAGAGGACAGATTGAGGACAGAGGATGCAGAGGACAGATTGAGGACAGAGGATGCAGAGGACAGAGTGAGGACAGAGGATGCAGAGGACAGATTGAGGACAGAGGATGCAGAGGACAGAGTGAGGACAGAGGATGCAGAGGACAGAGTGAGGACAGAGGATGCAGAGGACAGAGTGAGGACAGAGGATGCAGAGGACAGAGTGAGGACAGAGGATGCAGAGGACAGAGTGAGGACAGAGGATGCAGAGGACAGAGTGAGGACAGAGGATGCAGAGGACAGAGTGAGGACAGAGGATGCAGAGGACAGAGTGAGGACAGAGGATGCAGAGGACAGAGTGAGGACAGAGGATGCAGAGGACAGAGTGAGGACAGAGGATGCAGAGGACAGAGTGAGGACAGAGGATGCAGAGGACAGAGTGAGGACAGAGGATGCAGAGGACAGATTGAGGACAGAGGATGCAGAGGACAGAGTGAGGACAGAGGATGCAGAGGACAGAGTGAGGACAGAGGATGCAGAGGACAGATTGAGGACAGAGGATGCAGAGGACAGAGTGAGGACAGAGGATGCAGAGGACAGATTGAGGACAGAGGATGCAGAGGACAGAGTGAGGACAGAGGATGCAGAGGACAGAGTGAGGACAGAGGATGCAGAGGACAGAGTGAGGACAGAGGATGCAGAGGACAGAGTGAGGACAGAGGATGCAGAGGACAGATTGAGGACAGAGGATGCAGAGGACAGAGTGAGGACAGAGGATGCAGAGGACAGAGTGAGGACAGAGGATGCAGAGGACAGATTGAGGACAGAGGATGCAGAGGACAGATTGAGGACAGAGGATGCAGAGGACAGATTGAGGACAGAGGATGCAGAGGACAGAGTGAGGACAGAGGATGCAGAGGACAGAGTGAGGACAGAGGATGCAGAGGACAGATTGAGGACAGAGGATGCAGAGGACAGAGTGAGGACAGAGGATGCAGAGGACAGATTGAGGACAGAGGATGCAGAGGACAGATTGAGGACAGAGGATGCAGAGGACAGAGTGAGGACAGAGGATGCAGAGGACAGAGTGAGGACAGAGGATGCAGAGGACAGAGTGAGGACAGAGGATGCAGAGGACAGATTGAGGACAGAGGATGCAGAGGACAGAGTGAGGACAGAGGATGCAGAGGACAGAGTGAGGACAGAGGATGCAGAGGACAGAGTGAGGACAGAGGATGCAGAGGACAGATTGAGGACAGAGGATGCAGAGGACAGAGTGAGGACAGAGGATGCAGAGGACAGATTGAGGACAGAGAATGCAGAGGACAGAGTGAGGACAGAGGATGCAGAGGACAGAGTGAGGACAGAGGATGCAGAGGACAGATTGAGGACAGAGGATGCAGAGGACAGATTGAGGACAGAGGATGCAGAGGACAGAGTGAGGACAGAGGATGCAGAGGACAGAGTGAGGACAGAGGATGCAGAGGACAGATTGAGGACAGAGGATGCAGAGGACAGATTGAGGACAGAGGATGCAGAGGACAGATTGAGGACAGAGGATGCAGAGGACAGATTGAGGACAGAGGATGCAGAGGACAGATTGAGGACAGAGGATGCAGAGGACAGATTGAGGACAGAGGATGCAGAGGACAGATTGAGGACAGAGGATGCAGAGGACAGAGTGAGGACAGAGGATGCAGAGGACAGAGTGAGGACAGAGGATGCAGAGGACAGATTGAGGACAGAGGATGCAGAGGACAGATTGAGGACAGAGGATGCAGAGGACAGATTGAGGACAGAGGATGCAGAGGACAGATTGAGGACAGAGGATGCAGAGGACAGATTGAGGACAGAGGATGCAGAGGACAGATTGAGGACAGAGGATGCAGAGGACAGATTGAGGACAGAGGATGCAGAGGACAGAGTGAGGACAGAGGATGCAGAGGACAGATTGAGGACAGAGGATGCAGAGGACAGATTGAGGACAGAGGATGCAGAGGACAGATTGAGGACAGAGGATGCAGAGGACAGATTGAGGACAGAGGATGCAGAGGACAGATTGAGGACAGAGGATGCAGAGGACAGAGTGAGGACAGAGGATGCAGAGGACAGATTGAGGACAGAGGATGCAGAGGACAGATTGAGGACAGAGGATGCAGAGGACAGATTGAGGACAGAGGATGCAGAGGACAGATTGAGGACAGAGGATGCAGAGGACAGATTGAGGACAGAGGATGCAGAGGACAGAGTGAGGACAGAGGATGCAGAGGACAGAGTGAGGACAGAGGATGCAGAGGACAGATTGAGGACAGAGGATGCAGAGGACAGATTGAGGACAGAGGATGCAGAGGACAGATTGAGGACAGAGGATGCAGAGGACAGATTGAGGACAGAGGATGCAGAGGACAGATTGAGGACAGAGGATGCAGAGGACAGATTGAGGACAGAGGATGCAGAGGACAGAGTGAGGACAGAGGATGCAGAGGACAGATTGAGGACAGAGGATGCAGAGGACAGATTGAGGACAGAGGATGCAGAGGACAGATTGAGGACAGAGGATGCAGAGGACAGATTGAGGACAGAGGATGCAGAGGACAGATTGAGGACAGAGGATGCAGAGGACAGAGTGAGGACAGAGGATGCAGAGGACAGAGTGAGGACAGAGGATGCAGAGGACAGAGTGAGGACAGAGGATGCAGAGGACAGAGTGAGGACAGAGGATGCAGAGGACAGATTGAGGACAGAGGATGCAGAGGACAGATTGAGGACAGAGGATGCAGAGGACAGATTGAGGACAGAGGATGCAGAGGACAGATTGAGGACAGAGGATGCAGAGGACAGATTGAGGACAGAGGATGCAGAGGACAGAGTGAGGACAGAGGATGCAGAGGACAGAGTTGAGGACAGAGGATGCAGAGGACAGAGTGAGGACAGAGGATGCAGAGGACAGATTGAGGACAGAGGATGCAGAGGACAGAGTGAGGACAGAGGATGCAGAGGACAGAGTGAGGACAGAGGATGCAGAGGACAGATTGAGGACAGAGGATGCAGAGGACAGAGTGAGGACAGAGGATGCAGAGGACAGAGTGAGGACAGAGGATGCAGAGGACAGATTGAGGACAGAGGATGCAGAGGACAGATTGAGGACAGAGGATGCAGAGGACAGATTGAGGACAGAGGATGCAGAGGACAGATTGAGGACAGAGGATGCAGAGGACAGATTGAGGACAGAGAATGCAGAGGACAGATTGAGGACAGAGGATGCAGAGGACAGATTGAGGACAGAGGATGCAGAGGACAGATTGAGGACAGAGGATGCAGAGGACAGATTGAGGACAGAGGATGCAGAGGACAGAGTGAGGACAGAGGATGCAGAGGACAGATTGAGGACAGAGGATGCAGAGGACAGATTGAGGACAGAGGATGCAGAGGACAGATTGAGGACAGAGGATGCAGAGGACAGATTGAGGACAGAGGATGCAGAGGACAGATTGAGGACAGAGGATGCAGAGGACAGATTGAGGACAGAGGATGCAGAGGACAGATTGAGGACAGAGGATGCAGAGGACAGATTGAGGACAGAGGATGCAGAGGACAGAGTGAGGACAGAGGATGCAGAGGACAGAGTGAGGACAGAGGATGCAGAGGACAGAGTGAGGACAGAGGATGCAGAGGACAGAGTGAGGACAGAGGATGCAGAGGACAGATTGAGGACAGAGAATGCAGAGGACAGATTGAGGACAGAGGATGCAGAGGACAGATTGAGGACAGAGGATGCAGAGGACAGATTGAGGACAGAGGATGCAGAGGACAGATTGAGGACAGAGGATGCAGAGGACAGATTGAGGACAGAGGATGCAGAGGACAGAGTGAGGACAGAGGATGCAGAGGACAGATTGAGGACAGAGGATGCAGAGGACAGATTGAGGACAGAGGATGCAGAGGACAGAGTGAGGACAGAGGATGCAGAGGACAGATTGAGGACAGAGGATGCAGAGGACAGAGTGAGGACAGAGGATGCAGAGGACAGAGTGAGGACAGAGGATGCAGAGGACAGATTGAGGACAGAGGATGCAGAGGACAGAGTGAGGACAGAGGATGCAGAGGACAGATTGAGGACAGAGGATGCAGAGGACAGAGTGAGGACAGAGGATGCAGAGGACAGATTGAGGACAGAGGATGCAGAGGACAGATTGAGGACAGAGGATGCAGAGGACAGATTGAGGACAGAGGATGCAGAGGACAGAGTGAGGACAGAGGATGCAGAGGACAGAGTGAGGACAGAGGATGCAGAGGACAGATTGAGGACAGAGGATGCAGAGGACAGATTGAGGACAGAGGATGCAGAGGACAGATTGAGGACAGAGGATGCAGAGGACAGATTGAGGACAGAGAATGCAGAGGACAGATTGAGGACAGAGGATGCAGAGGACAGAGTGAGGACAGAGGATGCAGAGGACAGATTGAGGACAGAGGATGCAGAGGACAGAGTGAGGACAGAGGATGCAGAGGACAGATTGAGGACAGAGGATGCAGAGGACAGATTGAGGACAGAGGATGCAGAGGACAGATTGAGGACAGAGGATGCAGAGGACAGATTGAGGACAGAGGATGCAGAGGACAGAGTGAGGACAGAGGATGCAGAGGACAGAGTGAGGACAGAGGATGCAGAGGACAGATTGAGGACAGAGGATGCAGAGGACAGAGTGAGGACAGAGGATGCAGAGGACAGATTGAGGACAGAGAATGCAGAGGACAGAGTGAGGACAGAGGATGCAGAGGACAGATGAGGACAGAGGATGCAGAGGACAGATTGAGGACAGAGGATGCAGAGGACAGAGTGAGGACAGAGGATGCAGAGGACAAATTGAGGACAGAGGATGCAGAGGACAGAGTGAGGACAGAGGATGCAGAGGACAGAGTGAGGACAGAGGATGCAGAGGACAGATTGAGGACAGAGGATGCAGAGGACAGATTGAGGACAGAGGATGCAGAGGACAGATTGAGGACAGAGGATGCAGAGGACAGATTGAGGACAGAGGATGCAGAGGACAGATTGAGGACAGAGGATGCAGAGGACAGATTGAGGACAGAGGATGCAGAGGACAGATTGAGGACAGAGAATGCAGAGGACAGATTGAGGACAGAGGATGCAGAGGACAGAGTGAGGACAGAGGATGCAGAGGACAGATTGAGGACAGAGAATGCAGAGGACAGATTGAGGACAGAGGATGCAGAGGACAGAGTGAGGACAGAGGATGCAGAGGACAGATTGAGGACAGAGAATGCAGAGGACAGATTGAGGACAGAGGATGCAGAGGACAGAGTGAGGACAGAGGATGCAGAGGACAGATTGAGGACAGAGGATGCAGAGGACAGATTGAGGACAGAGGATGCAGAGGACAGATTGAGGACAGAGGATGCAGAGGACAGATTGAGGACAGAGGATGCAGAGGACAGATTGAGGACAGAGGATGCAGAGGACAGAGTGAGGACAGAGGATGCAGAGGACAGAGTGAGGACAGAGGATGCAGAGGACAGATTGAGGACAGAGGATGCAGAGGACAGATTGAGGACAGAGGATGCAGAGGACAGAGTGAGGACAGAGGATGCAGAGGACAGAGTGAGGACAGAGGATGCAGAGGACAGAGTGAGGACAGAGGATGCAGAGGACAGAGTGAGGACAGAGGATGCAGAGGACAGAGTGAGGACAGAGGATGCAGAGGACAGAGTGAGGACAGAGGATGCAGAGGACAGAGTGAGGACAGAGGATGCAGAGGACAGAGTGAGGACAGAGGATGCAGAGGACAGAGATGAGGACAGAGTGAGGACAGAGGATGCAGAGGACAGAGTGAGGACAGAGGATGCAGAGGACAGAGTGAGGACAGAGGATGCAGAGGACAGAGGATGCAGAGGACAGAGTGAGGACAGAGGATGCAGAGGACAGATTGAGGACAGAGGATGCAGAGGACAGAGTGAGGACAGAGGATGCAGAGGACAGATTGAGGACAGAGGATGCAGAGGACAGAGTGAGGACAGAGGATGCAGAGGACAGAGTGAGGACAGAGGATGCAGAGGACAGAGTGAGGACAGAGGATGCAGAGGACAGAGTGAGGACAGAGGATGCAGAGGACAGAGTGAGGACAGAGGATGCAGAGGACAGAGTGAGGACAGAGGATGCAGAGGACAGATTGAGGACAGAGGATGCAGAGGACAGATTGAGGACAGAGGATGCAGAGGACAGAGTGAGGACAGAGGATGCAGAGGACAGAGTGAGGACAGAGGATGCAGAGGACAGATTGAGGACAGAGGATGCAGAGGACAGAGTGAGGACAGAGGATGCAGAGGACAGAGTGAGGACAGAGGATGCAGAGGACAGATTGAGGACAGAGGATGCAGAGGACAGAGTGAGGACAGAGGATGCAGAGGACAGAGTGAGGACAGAGGATGCAGAGGACAGATTGAGGACAGAGGATGCAGAGGACAGAGTGAGGACAGAGAATGCAGAGGACAGAGTGAGGACAGAGGATGCAGAGGACAGATTGAGGACAGAGGATGCAGAGGACAGAGTGAGGACAGAGGATGCAGAGGACAGAGGATGCAGAGGACAGAGTGAGGACAGAGGATGCAGAGGACAGAGTGAGGACAGAGATGCAGAGGACAGAGGATGCAGAGGACAGATTGAGGACAGAGGATGCAGAGGACAGAGTGAGGACAGAGGATGCAGAGGACAGAGTGAGGACAGAGAATGCAGAGGACAGATGTGAGGACAGAGGATGCAGAGGACAGAGTGAGGACAGAGAATGCAGAGGACAGAGTGAGGACAGAGGATGCAGAGGACAGAGTGAGGACAGAGGATGCAGAGGACAGATTGAGGACAGAGGATGCAGAGGACAGATTGAGGACAGAGGATGCAGAGGACAGAGTGAGGACAGAGAATGCAGAGGACAGAGTGAGGACAGAGGATGCAGAGGACAGATTGAGGACAGAGGATGCAGAGGACAGAGTGAGGACAGAGGATGCAGAGGACAGAGTGAGGACAGAGAATGCAGAGGACAGATTGAGGACAGAGGATGCAGAGGACAGAGTGAGGACAGAGGATGCAGAGGACAGATAGGACAGAGTGCAGGACAGAGGATGCAGAGGACAGATTGAGGACAGAGGATGCAGAGGACAGATTGAGGACAGAGGATGCAGAGGACAGATTGAGGACAGAGGATGCAGAGGACAGAGTGAGGACAGAGGATGCAGAGGACAGATTGAGGACAGAGGATGCAGAGGACAGATTGAGGACAGAGGATGCAGAGGACAGATTGAGGACAGAGGATGCAGAGGACAGATTGAGGACAGAGGATGCAGAGGACAGAGTGAGGACAGAGGATGCAGAGGACAGATTGAGGACAGAGGATGCAGAGGACAGATTGAGGACAGAGAATGCAGAGGACAGATTGAGGACAGAGGATGCAGAGGACAGAGTGAGGACAGAGGATGCAGAGGACAGATTGAGGACAGAGGATGCAGAGGACAGAGTGAGGACAGAGGATGCAGAGGACAGATTGAGGACAGAGGATGCAGAGGACAGATTGAGGACAGAGGATGCAGAGGACAGATTGAGGACAGAGGATGCAGAGGACAGAGTGAGGACAGAGGATGCAGAGGACAGAGTGAGGACAGAGGATGCAGAGGACAGAGTGAGGACAGAGG
This sequence comes from Garcialebias charrua, assembly GCA_038048925.1. Classification (NCBI taxonomy): domain Eukaryota; kingdom Metazoa; phylum Chordata; class Actinopteri; order Cyprinodontiformes; family Rivulidae; genus Garcialebias; species Garcialebias charrua. The sequence continues at coordinate 24,347 of JBBPBX010050685.1, forward strand.
ATGCAGAGGACAGATTGAGGACAGAGGATGCAGAGGACAGATTGAGGACAGAGGATGCAGAGGACAGATTGAGGACAGAGGATGCAGAGGACAGAGTGAGGACAGAGGATGCAGAGGACAGATTGAGGACAGAGGATGCAGAGGACAGATTGAGGACAGAGAATGCAGAGGACAGAGTGAGGACAGAGGATGCAGAGGACAGATTGAGGACAGAGGATGCAGAGGACAGAGTGAGGACAGAGGATGCAGAGGACAGAGTGAGGACAGAGGATGCAGAGGACAGATTGAGGACAGAGGATGCAGAGGACAGATTGAGGACAGAGGATGCAGAGGACAGATTGAGGACAGAGGATGCAGAGGACAGATTGAGGACAGAGGATGCAGAGGACAGATTGAGGACAGAGGATGCAGAGGACAGAGTGAGGACAGAGGATGCAGAGGACAGATTGAGGACAGAGGATGCAGAGGACAGATTGAGGACAGAGGATGCAGAGGACAGAGTGAGGACAGAGGATGCAGAGGACAGATTG
>JBBPBX010050688.1:14653-24875 GCA_038048925.1 Garcialebias charrua
TGATATTGGGATTACAGGAACAGCTCTAAAATGGTTTAAATATTATTTATTTGATAGGTTCCAGTTTGTAAATGTAAATAATGAATGCACTACTGTATACATACACCAAAGTCGTGGAGTTCCTCAGGGTTCAGTGCTTGGACCAATACTCTTTACTTTATACTGCATATGATTCCTTTAAGTAAACACCTCCAGGAGCAGCTCTCTGCTCCACACAGAGGGTTGTGGTAGCTCTGTTTTTTGGTAGTCTGTGGTTGTGTCATGAAGGGCATCAGGCATAAAAAAACAATTGCCAAGTCTTTGTGTGAGTTAGTTCACTGTGGTGATCCCCAAGGAAGGGAGCAGCTGAAAGAAGACAAAGAAGTAGAAGAAGAAGTTATTGGATTCAAGGATTCAAATAATTTTTTTATTGTCATACCAGCTCACATTTGCATGTTTATATGAAATTTTAACTCAGGTCCCAGATCAAAAAGCTTAACAATTAACAAATAAATAAATACAAAAGTGCAGCTCAAGTTCAGCAGTCTGACAGCTGCAGGGAAGAAACGGTTTCTGAGCCTGGTGGTCTTGCTCTGAATGCTCCTCAGCCAGATAGTAAATGCTGATTGGCTTTTTAAATGTCTAATGACTACTCTAATGTTCAAAATAATGGTACTTCTTCCAGCTATTTAACTGTCAATAATGGTGTACCACAAGGCTCAGTCTTAGGTCCCACCCTCTTCACAATCTACATAACTATAGCTGATCATCCTTTAATTTTTATGCAGACAGCACAGTTGTTTATTGTCGAGCTAAAACAGTCGCTATCATGTTCCAGCTTTTGCAGTCTGTATTTGACATCATCCAGACAAATTTGTTCCATCTCAAACTAAATGCTGATAAAACTAAAGGGGTGTTATTTTCAAACAGGAACTTACCATACCATACCATACCATACAATTTTATTTATAAAGCACTTACAACAGCGACAAGGCCAACCAAAGTGCTGTACAAACAAACAAACAAACAAACAAACAAACAAACAAACAAACAAACAAACAAACAAACAAACAAACAAACAACAGGCAACATACAAAATGAAGTAAAAAACAGAATATAGACATAAAGTCATTGTAGACCAAACACAGCAGGGACGTGCAGAGCCCACTAAAGGGGCAGGTGATCAGAAAAAAAGGGGCATATCTAACCACATTTTAGGATAGAATATTAACAAGTCACATAGCTTTCAGAGTTTAATAAACAACGATAAATTACAAAATTGAAAAACAAGGGCACAGTGCAACTTTTTAGTGTACTGTAATCTATAAAATTATGAAAATGGGACCTCTACTATGGAGTTCAATTTGTTTCACAATTATTCTATAAAAAAAACTAACCTCAATTACATAAAATAAAATTGTGATCAAGACATTTTGAATTGTAATTTTTTTAACAAATAAAAGTTTTGCTTAAAAAAACTTTTTAAATTAAAATCACAAATTTTTGTGTCATGAAGTGAAATAATTATTTGCGCATGTCAGAAATCTTTGCTTGCTATTCTAAGTTTTTGTTTGTCATTCAAAGTTTTGCTTGCGATTCTCACATGACGTCGTGGGCAGAGCCTAAAATAGCAACAAAAAAAAAGATTTCTGATGTGTGCAAATAAAAGTTTATGTTTTGCAAATAACTTTTTAAGTTCACGAGAGAAAAATTAGTTATTTAATTAAAAAAATAAGTTTTTATTTAAAAAAAGAAGAAATTGTTACAATTCCAAAAGTTTTGATTACAATTTTATTTTACTTAACTGAGGTTAGTTTTTTTTTCATTGAATAATTGTGAAACAAATTTAACTCCATACTCTGCGAACCAGACCCTAAACTTACTTAAAGTCTGGATAGAGTTTTTCCCCTTCATTTGTACGCTTTTATTGGACAGGAGCAACTTGATTGGTTATTACATACATTATATATATTATGGTAGTTCAGGGTGAGTTATTTTTAATTCTAAATGAATATTCTTGTTGGACTTTTATTTAAGTGCTATTCTCCTTCAAGATACATTTACCTAACGCTAGAATAAATGCAATGTACATTATGCAGCAAAGGAAGTTAGAAGATCGGACATATATCCATTATGGAGAGATGATAGGTTTTGGACGGGCAATGTGCTCCCTATTGCATAAGCCAGGGATGTCAAAGTCAAATACATGGAGGGCCAAAAAAACAAATTTGCTACAAGCCAAGGGACGGACTGGTTCAATGTTTATTATAAGGGGGTGATATAAGAATTTTTTTCTTCTTTCTGCACTCTTTTCATTCAATGTTTTCTTTTTGATTAATTTGTTTTATTTTATCTCTTTTAAATGAATGAACTCTTCTTCTTCTTTCTGCTTTTCCCTTTTGAGGGGTCGCCACAGTGAGTCATCCTCCTCCACCTCACTCTGTCCTCTGCATCCTCTGTCCTCACTCCAACTACCTTCATGTCCTCTCCAACTGCATCCCTGTATCTCCTCTTTGGCCTGCCTCTTTGTCTTTTTCCTGGCAGCTGCATTTCTAACATCCTTCTACCAATATACCCACTGTCCCTCCTCTGGACATGTCCAATCCATCTCAGTGTGTCCTCCCTAACTTTATCTCCCAGTTGTTCAACCTAAACTTCTTAAAACTTAACGAAGACAAAACAGAGGTGGTGATTTTTGGTAATTCGACTGAAGACTCTCTGTCCGATTGCTCCTTGGCTCAGTATGTCCGGCCAGTTGTTACAAATCTAGGGGTCAAGCTGGATGCTGGTCTTAGGCTGGAGTCTCAGATTAAAGCAGTTGTAAAATCCAGCTTTTTTCATTTGAGGCAGCTAGCCAAAGTAAAAGCCATCCTTCCTAGACAGCACTTTGAAACAGCAATCCATGCATTTGTGACCACACGGCTGGATTACTGTAATTCACTTTATGTTGGTATTAGTGATCTGTGTACTTCCCAGCTTCAGAGGGTTCAAAATGCAGCTGCACGACTCTTAACAGGTACACGAAAATTTGATCACATTTCCCCTGTTTTGGCATCTTTGCACTGGTTACCGGTGCGTTACAGGATTCATTTTAAAATACTTTTATTTACTTTTAAAGCTCTAAATGGCCATGCCCCTCCATACCTGTCAGAGCTGCTGCATTACTACACACCCTCTCGTTCGCTCAGGTCAGCTGACCAGTTGCTTCTGAGGGTACCGAGGACAAAGCGCAAGCTTAGAGGGGACCGTGCTTTCTCTGTGGTGGCTCCTAAGCTCTGGAATGACCTCCCATTAGACATTAGACAGGCCTCTTCACTTGCTGTTTTTAAGTCTCTTCTTAAAACCCATCTTTTTTCTTTGGCTTTTGATACAATCTGAGATGTTTTAACTTTGTTTTATTGTTTTATTGTATTCATAATTTATTATTTTAGTACTGTTTTTAGTCCCTTCCATTTTATGATTGTATTGTATTTTGTGATTGTGTGTACAGCACTTTGGTCCTGTTGGGTGCATAAAGTGCTCTATAAATAAAGTTGGTATGGTATGGTATGGTATGTGCTGTACCTCTGATTATCTCATTCCTGATCTTCTCCATCCTTGTCACTCCTAAGGAGAACCTCAACATCTTCATTTCTGCCACTTCCAGTTCTTTCTCCTGTCTTTTTGTCAATTACACCTTCTCCAGACCATACAATATAGCTGTCTTGTAAACTTTTCCTGTGACCTTTGCTGACACCTTTTTGTCACAAATCACTCCTGAAACTATTTTTCATCACTCCATCCTGCTTGGACTCTCTTTTTCACCTCTTTACCACATTTCCCATTTTCCTGGACAGTGGAACCCAAGTACTTGAAGTCCTGCACCTTTGTGACCTCTGCTCCTTGTAGCCTCACTGTTCCACTGGCCTCCCTCTCATTCACACACATGTACTCTGTCTTAGTACTTCTTTTAAATGAATGAATAAATGGATTAAATAAAATATTAAATAGCTTTACATCTGCTAAGTTCTTGGCATAAATCAACACAGACATGTTCCCGATTTTAGTACTGTATTTTACATTGTTTTAGCTGTTTATGTTTTTTTAACACAGTTTTCTTGTGATTTTTAATTAATATGCTTTTTTATGATTGTTGGCTGCAAGTATCAAGCTGCAAAATCCTTCATTTTCTACAGCTGATAGCTGTTGGTCATTAATTATGATGAAGTTTAACAACTTATCGGTGAACATTTGAGCTCCGTGGCTTCAGCAGTGTGTTTTTATTTTTCAATCCGGGGCGGGCGTTCTGATTTTGGTCAGCCGCTCTCAGCCTGTCCCTCCTACGAGACGGTCAGACAGCGGGTCGGACTGGATGCAGCTGGCCGCGGTCGGTCTCCCTGTTTCGGTTCAGCGAGAGTGGCGTCCCGCTGAAGCCCCGGAGCACAAATGTCCAATATAAAACTAACTTGACCGCGGTTTAATGTGGCGCTATGGCTCTACAGACATTGCACGTTGCTGTCTTGCTGTGTTTAGTGTAAAATACTTCCACACAGCGGACATGTTACGATGAAAAGTTGGCTAGCTGTTAACTAAAGTGCTACTCACTCAATCCACACGCTGTAGCTGGCTGTAAAATGAAAGGGATTTCCTGAATGTGAGGCAGGTCTTGATGTCTATGCGCAGCATTATTACTCTGGGTTCATGAGACACGACTCCAGATCAGATTGGGTCCCACCCCTACTACTACTGTTGCATTGTGGGGAATGTAGTGTTGGTATGTGACCCTAGGGCTTATTATGTTGTTTTTCTGGCAAAATACAAAAACAACAATAATAAAATAAAATAAATATTTTTAGTACATGTTATTATGTGTCAGAGGAGGGCTTAGAACAGGAAAAAAAAACATTATTATTATTATTATTTTTTACCAAAAGGGCACTTGGGGGCAAGGAGAAAAAGGGGCAGGTGCTCAAGCCCCCATAGCCACCCCCCCACCCCTCTGCACGTCCCTAAAACACAGATCATACGGTGTTGGTACCAGTCTTTCCTTCTATCTTATCTACTAACGTTGTTCCTTTTGAGTTTGTAAGTTTGATTCTTACAAATACTTGGGAAATGTGGTTAAGCCTCATATCAAAAACATGGTAAAGAAATTGAAAGTAAATCTATTTTTCTTTTTCAGAAATACATCCTGTCTAACTGAGAATGCTAGGAAACACCTTGTAACTGCTTCTTTCCTTCTGTCAATTGTGTCATTATTGAATGCTCCTTGCAGATGTTGGATGCTGTCTATCATGACGCGCTAAGATACATAATTGGCTGCACCATATGCCATCACTGCACTCTGTATTCATTAATCAACTGGTTATCATCACACAAGTACATTTTCATCTTTAAATCACTTCTTGGTTTGCTGCCTTCATATATCTCCTCCTACATGTAACATTGTCATTGAAGCTGCAGCGTGTGCTGACATAATTACCTGCAGTATCCCATCAGCGTGGACTGAACATGGCAAAAGTGCCTTCTCTTACTCTGCTCCTATAATCTGGAACACCTTGCACAAATACTGTATCTCTTGACTTTGACCTCTCTAAGGGATTTCAAACAACTGTTAAGTTCATGACAAAAACCAGCACAAACCTGTTCCTGTTTTTAGTATCTTACACTGTTTTATAATGTAGCATGTTTTTTATTTTGTTTTATATCATTTTTATATACTTTTCATTTTATATGCTTTCACATTAATCTTTATTGTTGCATTTATGTATTTTGTTTAAAACAGCTCTACAAATGAGTCCTCATGACTCAGTGAGACTAACCTGTATAAATAAATATGTAGAGATGGTACCATCTAGTGGGCATCTCTTGTCTGTGCACCCTTGTGTCGCCTCATTTGTTTAGAGACTGATTTCCTCCTTGTGTTCCCAGGTGTTTGTATTTACGTCCTGTCTTGTCTGTGTGTGCATATAGTCTGTCTGAGAGTCTTGTCCTTTGTCGTGTCGTCGTTGGGTATATCCTGTCCTGTCTGATCCTGCCAGTCTTATTCCTGTTCCTTGGTTTTTGTGAGTTTGCTACCACGCCAGCCCTTTGATTTATTATTATTCAAGAGTATTTATTTTTATAATCCTGGACTCCTGACTCTTGCCTGCAATACTGGGTTCTATCCTGCCTGGACCTGCCTGAAACCCTGACAGAACGACACAACCAAATATGAACCCAGCAGGCAAGCAGTTTCTGTCCGCCAGACTTCCTTATGAGGATTATTCTCGCCTCTGTGACACCGTCCGGAGGTATGTGGACTCGGCCACCTCCCATAATTTGTGGGAGAGATGGGTGGCCACAAGAGCCATGTTAAACAAACATTGTCGCCTTCCTGGACTTATTGACTCTCCGGGTATGGAGGATTTTCTGGACGAGGTGCTGGAGGAGGAGCGTTTACTGGAGCCACTCCTCCCACTATATGCTGTCCGTCCCAGTCCTCTGCCAAGAATTCATCCCTCTGTTTTTGTACCTGTCCCACTTTCCCCGATCCTGGCAGCTGTAGCCCCTGTGGTCGCCACCAGGCCTACCATAGTCCCCATAGTTTTTACACCTCCTACAGCCTCTGAGTGTTTTACGTAGTACGAGGATCCAGTCAGTCCAGCCTCCACCAGTCCAGTCTGTCCAGCCTCCACCAGTCCAGTCCACCCAGCATCCACCAGTCCAGCCTGTCCTGCCGTGTCCAGCCCAGAACCTGCAGGTCACCCAGAACGTGCAATGATACTAGAAGCTGCAGACGGCCCACAGCCTGCTGAGGGTTCCACACTGCCTGGTCCGGCTCCTCTGGTCTCACCGCCTGATCCAGCTCCTTTGGTCTCGCCGCCTGATCTGGCTCCTCTGGTCTCGCCGCCTGTAGACCCCAACTCGCCTGACGACTCCTTACTTGCAGACTGCTAGTTGGACTCGCCACCTGCAGAGCCCACGCCGGACAACTCTTCGCCTTACGACTCTTCACCTGACGTCTCCTCGCTTGATGCCTCCTTGCCTGACGCCTCCTCGACTGACTACTCCTCGCCTGTGACCTCCGTCGACCGCACGCCAGACGACTCTTCGCCTGTAGACCGTATGCCAGACGACTCTTCGCCTGCGGACCGCACGCCATGCAACTCTTCGCCTGCGGACCGCATGCCAGACAACTTGCCATCTGACAACTCTTTGCCAGCAGGCCGCATGCCAGACGACTCTTCGCTTGCGAACCGTATGCCGGACTAGCCGCCTGACGATTCTTAGCCTGCAGACTACATGCCGGACTTGTCGCCTGCTGACTCCCTGCCTAATGCACTCCAGCCTGATGGACAGCCTCCAGGCCGCCCACTCGACGCGCTTCAGCCTGTTTGATGGTGTCCCAGCCGCCTGCCCGACGCGTTTCAGCCTGTTGGATGGCATCCCGTCCGCCCACACGACCAGCCTCTGCTTGACGGAAGGCCTCCCGGCCGCCCGCCCGACGCGCTCCATCCAGCCTGACGGACGACCGCCCGCCCAACTAGCTTCTGCCTGATGGATGGTCCACTGACCGCCCAGACATTTTTTTTAGTGTTAGTTGTGTTTAGTTTGTGTTCTGTTGTTGTCCTTATGTATCTTTGTTTGGGCTCACCATCCTTCCAGTTCCTCCCATTTCCTCCCTCTGCCTGCCCTAGTCTTTTGGGGGGGTTCTTGGGGACACCAGGGGGCATCCTTGAGGGGGCGGGGTACTGTAGGGATGGCACCATCTAGTGGGCATCCCTTGTCTGTGCACCCTTGTGTCTCCTCATTTGTTTAGAGACTGATTTCCTCCTTGTGTTCCACGGTGTTTGTATTTACGTCCTGTCTTGTCTATGTGTACATATAGTCTGTCTTAGTGCCTTGTCCTTTGTCGTGTTGTTGTTGGGTATACTGTATCCTGCCCTGTCTGATCCTGCCAGTCTGATTCCTGTTCCTTGGTTTTTGTGAGTTTGCTGCCATGCCAGCCCTTTGATGTATTATTATTAAAGAGTACATGTATTTATTTTTATAATCCTGGAGTCCTGACTCTTGCCTGCAATACTGGGTTCTATCCTGCCTGAAACCCTGACAAAATATTGAATGAATTAATGAAACATACTACTCTAATATGTAATAATTTGTCCTTACTTTTTAATTTCGGTTAACAGGAAATAATGAGAATAAATACGTTTTTGTGACTCAATGTGTTTCCTAAAGGGTATTCTTTTTTTTCTTTTTTTTTCAGAAGTAAGCAGAAGGACGCTTGCAGCTGTTAAACTAACTTTGACTCGTCAGCTGGTTTAAAATGTTCAGTCAGGAAGCAAGAGAGAGAGAGAGAGAGTGTCATGATCCACGAATCATTACAGAGAGAGAGAGAGGGAGAGAGAGAGAGAGAGAGAGAGAGAGAGAGAGAGAGAGAGAGAGAGAGAGAGGAAAATGCGGAAGATGAGAAACACCAGCCTTCGTGTCGTGTGTAAAAACCGCGTAGGAGCGCGCGCCACACCACTGAGCAGGGTTCCCCTTCCTTCAGACAGTGTGCACGGAGCTCACAGCCTGCAGGAGCTTCTCAAAGCTCCAGACAGACAAGGTGCGCAGGATCAGGAGGACACCCCCTATCACCCGGCAGCTTTTGGGACTCTTTGGAAGTGACATGACCAGATTTGGAGGCTGACGCGCCACTCGGCTCTCTCGCCTCTGGAGCCCTGATGCCCAAAGAGTGCAGAAGAAGGTCCTCCAAGGACCTGGGGCTCTCTGGACTCAACGATCGGGCTCGTTCGGACCGAAGAACAACCGGGAAGTCCTCAATCTGCGATGAGCGCGTGATGCACGCGCCCCCAATACCTCGGGTCACCATCAGCACCCCGGAGGGGGGCGGCTCCTCCACTGACATCCAGCCGGACGAGCCAGATGTTTGCGCCATGGACTGGTCCCTCCGCAGGCAGCTGTCCACCTCCTCCATCTCCTCCACGGGCTCCTCAGCCGTGGAGTCTGAGGATGACTTGCTGAGTGACAACGAGAGCAAAAGTAAAGGCATCATCACCCTGGAGCACCTGGTGGACACTGGAGAGGTGAGCTGACCCCCCTGAACCTCCTCTGTAAGTCCTCTATAATAATCTGTAATCAGGAATCTGCATAAACATCATCCAGCTAAGTGTCTCCTCACATCTGTCTGCAGATTGAATCCATTATAATCTGATAATCTGACATGATTCACAGATTTTTCCTTAAATTGCTCCGTTAATATTGTATGTGTTACCCTGATGCATGCTCAATAATCCAGGTAGAAAAATCTAAAAGAGCCAAGTCTGGTCCTCTGGACATTCAAAAAACAAAACAAAACAAAGCAAAACAAATGCCACATTGTATGTGTTGTTTAACTGATTCTGTGTAACAAAAGTTACGTTTTACGCACAAGACACACAAACACACAAGACAACACTATCATTTCAGTATATTTTTTAAGATATATTTTACTCTAGGTCTGGTTGAAACTACCGGTACATCACCGTCTGTCTTAATTTACAAATACACTACCCATAAATGGATTAAAAGGGTCGCCTGCTATTAAATTCATAAACACTACCAGTAAGTGGCTCTCGTGGGAAGTTACTGGTCTCCACACGTCAGAAGAAGGTATTTTTGGATGATGTGAGCCCTGGAAGATGTTTCTGTCACAGCTGTCTCAACTCTGATCCTGAACATGGACAAGAACCAGGACTCCACCTTTGGAAAGCTCACTGGTTTTTATGAGAGGCTTTTGCGTCGTCGTGTGAACTCAAGCCAACACAAAGAAGCAGCTGACAACTAATCATGCTGATTTATTAGAGTCGACGGCTTATGACTCGATTTGTTTACATGATTTATATCTTCAAGGGAACATGGTGTCCCTTTACCTTCAAGGAACACCTTGCTGAGAAGAAACATCCAGTTTTTCTTCTTCTTCTTGCAATGAATCATTAAAGAGTCCAACAGAACTGCATTCTTCCCTCCCTTCGCTCACAGACGATGATAAAAGGCCTTTGGCTGAATTGACACTTTGGGTGGAAATATGTTTGCCTTTGACATTCTCGGCTGATGAATGCTTATGTCGTGCTGAAGGGGCGTTCAAGTGCATTCAAACAGCCCACAGTCTGATCATTAATGCAGCCTAATTTATGCTTTTGTAGCTGGCGGGTGTCCTCTCTGTTTGTGTGAGCTGTGGGGAAGTTGATCACAGTGAGTCACCTGTGCATAATCTGCGTTGTGTGTCACCCTGTCAGAC
>JBBPBX010050689.1:0-24874 GCA_038048925.1 Garcialebias charrua
TTTTATGACACTGAAGGGGACTCACTGGAGCTCCCCAGAGAACAAGAACCGCTCTCATTTGCTTCACAGATAGACCAGGTGGTCGCTCAGGCCGACGCCTTGGAAACTGATGAAGACAGGGACAAACTTCGCAAAGTTCTGCTAAAATATGAAAAATCATTCTCAACTGACTCGATGGATTGTGGGTTGACCACGCTCCACACAGTGAGCATTCCAACCCCGCCTGATGCTCCACCTGCATTTGTCAGACAATACAAGATTCCTCTGGCAGCACATCAACCTATCAGGGAAATCATTGCTGACCTGTTAGGAAAAGGTATCATCCGATACTGTAACAGCACTTACTCTGCGCCTTTATGGCCGGTGTTAAAACCAAATGGTAAGTGGAGACTCACTATAGACTACCGAAAGCTAAACAAACAAGTTCCCTTATCCAGATGGCCTATGACGCAACTCCAACAGGAACTGCCCAAGGTCACCAATGGTAAGTACTTCTCGACCCTCGACGTCGCCTCTGGTTTTTGGACCATCCCTGTGCGCGCCGAGGACCAGTACAAACTAGCTTTCACTTTTGGTGGCCGTCAATACACCTTTAACAGGTGTCCCTTTGGCTACGCTAACTCACCTGCAGAGTTCAACATCTTCTTGAACAAAGCATGTCCAGACGCCCACGAGCGTGGAACACTGATCTACGTGGACGATGTCCTTTTGAGGCAGCCAACACTGGACTCACATTTGGCTGAGATCGACCACGTTCTGAATCAGCTGACAACTGCTGGTGCTAAGATATCACTGTCAAAATGCCAATGGTGCAGAACCAAGGTGGACTACGTTGGCCTGCTTGTAGGTCCGGACGGAGTACAACCACAGCTGACTCGCACCCAAGGCCTTGACAATCTCAAAGTCCCCACCAATCTCAAAGAACTACAAAGTTTTCTTGGCGTGTGTAACTACTCGAACCAGTTCATAGAGAACTATGCAGACCTTGCAAAGCCACTGACTGAACTCCTAAAGAAAGACGTTCCATTCGTCTGGACTGATAAACAGCAACAGGCAATGGACGCTCTTATAAACAGGATCAAGTCAGCCCCTTGTTTAGTCTACCCGGACTACAACAAAGAGTTTTACTTGGAAGTGGGCTTCTCAGCTCATTGCATAAGTGCAGGTCTATACCAGATACACGACAGAGACAAACGTGTAGTAGCCTACGCCAGCAAAACGATGGCAGGCCCCGAATTGAGATTCTCAGACTGTGAGAAAGCTTTACTGACCACAGTGTGGGCAGTTAAACATTTCTCCAGCTACATTGGTGGACAGAAAATCATTGTGGAAACACAACACCAGCCAGTGACTTTTCTTAACAGTGAACGCATCAGAGATGGTGTGGTGACAAACTCACGTGTTGCAACGTGGCTCATGGCGCTTCAAAGTTTTAACCTAGACATACGTTATGGTCAAAACAAGAAGTCTCATCTGGGGACGGACTTGGCAATCTGCCAGAAGTGTACACAAGATGTACCAGCCACCCAGCCGCCGGTTGAGGTTAAACCCCCAGTAACTGAAGACCCGAATCACCACTTCTTTGATGACAATATCTGCAAAGATATGACAACATTGTACGTGGATGGATCTTCATTCCTCCGCGACAAGATCTGCAGAGCAGGTGTTGGAGGGGTCCTCCTCCAAGACCAAGAGCAGATAACTTTCAGCTACAAATTAGGATCTCAGACTTCTCAGTACGCTGAGATTGCAGGAATCCTAATAGCTCTCCAGATGGTAGTAGAACGCTCCATCAAGACGCTAGTCATCTGCACTGACTCTAACTATGCTCGTTTGAGTTTCGCTTGTCACCTCGCTGTGTGGAAACAGAACGGTTTCCTAACAAGCGACAGAAAAGTGGTCAAACACAAAGAGCTTTTCATAGCGTGTGATCACTTGGTGACATCACACGACTTACAGATCTACTGGAAGAAAGTTCCAGGGCATTCTAGAGTCCCAGGCGATGACAAGCACTACAATGACATTGCAGACTCCTTAGCCAAAGAAGGAGCCGACGAAGGTCCTCTATGGTCCTTCGACCCCTCCTGGTTAATCGAGACTCTGCCAACACAACCTTCAGTCAGAGTTATGGCAGTCACACGTGCACAGGCCGCAACCAGACCTGCTGACAACGCAGTCTCTGTACGACCCGCACTGACTGACCCAGACATCATCCAACTACAAAAGTCGGATCCTGCTATCAACTCCATGATACTGTACCTGACTGATCCGAACAAAAATAGTCCGTCTAAAGACGACCTGGATTCCGATCCAGACCTTAAGGTCCTCTATCAGCTGCGCAAACAGCTAAAACTAATCAAGGGCATCTTAACTTTCGCTCATGGACCAACGTCCTCACCTGTGTTCGTGGTTCCCCATGACCAAAGGGGGGTGATGTTAGTTCATGCCCATGATCTCCCGTCCGCAGGACACAAAGGAGATAAAGCCACGCTGACGGCATTAAAACAAATTGCCTATTGGCCTGGAATGAAAAAGGATGTCAAGGACTACATTGAAGGGTGCGTGGTCTGTGGCCAGTTTCAGCCAACCAGACCACTTCACAGAGCACCACTGCAAAGCAGAGGCATTGCATTCCCATGGTCTGACCTCCAGATCGACTGGGTTGGACCACTCACTAAGAGCTCTAGAGGAAATAAATATTTTCTCACGGTAACCTGTGCATTTACCAAATGGGTAGAATGCCTACCAGCTCCTAACGACACAGCACAAACCACTGCTATGTTGTTAATGAATCATATATTCTCAAGGTTTGGACTTCCCCTTAGGGTGAACTCAGACCAAGGTACACACTTCACAGGTGAAGTGATGAAAGAACTGTGGAAGACGCTAGGCGTCAAGGCCAACTTTCATGTCGGCTACCACCCACAGGCTTCAGGCCAAGTTGAGAGAGCAAACAGAACTGTGGTGAGTATTTTGAAGAAATACGTGGCTGCAAACCACAAGGACTGGGATGTGAAACTCCCTCTGGTCCTCATGGCCATAAGAGCCACTCCACACACATCAACTGGCATCTCTCCCTTCGAGATGATGACCGGTCGACAGATGACTCTCCCTCTACACCTGTTGTACCAACCAGGCGACGCCGTCATGGCGACAGCCTACACTACACAACAATACATGAAAGATTTGAATGTACACCTCAGAAACACTTTTGCTTTCGCCCAGAAAAACCTGGAAAGGTCCGCTGAAGGACGCAAGGCGTACTATGACCAGAAGGCCTCTCACAATGAACTCCAAGTGGGAGACAGAGTCTGGTACTATACGTTCGCCCCAGCAACCGGGAAAGGAGAGTCCGGGACCGGAACTCTCGCCCGCAAACTAATGCCCAGGTGGACTGGACCTCATCTGATAACAGACAAAGTGTCCTCAGTCGTCTACGAGATCAAAATCAGCAAAGGCCGCAAAGAGCCAATTGCTAAATGGGTACATCGAAATCAGATCAAACCTTACAAGGCGTTCAATGACTCCACAAAAGACAAAGATCTCACAAACTCACCGACTTCATGGGATAATAAGGTCGTCCAAACACAAGTTAGTAAATAAACTAATCAGGTTTAAACTACCATATTTCCCACCCTATAAGTCGCATTGTCCAACTTGAACTTAGAAACGCTAAGTCCAACACCCACAACAAAAACTAATCTTAACAACCATTTAAATCCACAAGATTTAAGTTGACCTCGGTCATAAAGTTGAGACCTGTTTTCTTGTGTGTTGCACTTTGGAATCTGACGACAAGAGTGTGTCGAAGCAGTGAAACGTTGTTTCCTTGTTGTTTAGTCATTACTGTTGTCATTATTTGAGATATTGTTGTGGTTCTGGACACTCCCAGCCAAAAAAGGTTTTGTATTAACATTGATTAATGCATAAGATGGATCTAACTATGCCAACATGCAGTTCGTTTTGTTAAATCTCAACCGTTGAAGAGTCAATGTAGTTTAAAGCTACTCAAGGTACCATAAACTACACTGGCCTCACGATTTCTAAATTGAACCGATTCGATCGTTTCTATTCTAGATTATCTATTCATTTTGATGAGTCTCGCCATAGACTTCAAAATTTATTAGGTACACCAAATCCTACGTCGTTCGTCTAAAAGACAACAGACATTTAGATCAAACTATATTTCATTTTTCTACTTTAGTTTAACCTAAACTAAGTAATGAATGGAGGAATAGTTTGGAATTAGAGGCCTTCGTTACAGAAGCCCTCCAAAATTCTATAGGTATAGATCCCTATATCTAATTTACAGAATTGATCCACCCCTTAATTGGTAATTAGCTGATCTAAACCATGATAGCTTACATACCAGGTGCATATAGGTAAGGCTTAATGTAAAATCCCAATCATAAGCCCACCTTAAAAAACCACATAATTGCATGACACATAGAACCAGAGTGGCACTGACTGGAAACCAACCAGCCAACAACCTTCGATGTGGGACCTGCAGCTCCAACGCTTGGTCTTCAACCTCCATCCAAGGGTCGCCTCCTCTGCGTCAATCGAGGGATCCCCTCTACATGCTGATTATGAAAACAATTGTTGCTGATCAATCAACAAAACTAATCGTTGTGGAATTACTGCTATGGAATTACCGCTGTGGATTATAAGACTTTGTTTTCCAAAGGATCACAGACTTTGTTTTCCAAGAGTTAACAGACTCAGTTTTCCAAGGGATTAAAAGCTTACCGCAATGGGATTACCTCCGAACAGTATGGAATTTCCAAAACTTTATGGGATTATAATTTTTGATTTTTCTTTTCCACTTGCTGGATTACTTCAAGATCAAAGACAGTTCAAGGTTTCCTTTCGTGTTGGACCCCATCCCCAAGGACTGGCGATGGCTTCCAAAAGGGGGGAGATGTAGTGGACATGACCTTGTCCACTTTTAAGACACCTGTGTACTTTTGAACTGTCCAGTGATGACCTTTACTGACCACTCAGTAAAGCAAGACATTTACTACATAATCATTCATTTAGCTATAATCTGATAAATATAGTCACCAAAAGAGACTATTTCTATCTTTGATTTTATTCTAATGTGATCAAAAGAATAACTTTTGTCATTTTCATGATGTGTGCTTTTTAAGCTGTGTTATTCTGTGAGAGTTAAACTGTGTCCACTGCTGTGTTAAAGGGAAATATCGGGTCACAGAGACCCGACTGTTCTGTTTAGAAATAAGAAGACAGTTTAATCAGTTGTTTTTCATTGAACAAGGCTCCAGCTTTCTCTGTCTGTTCCTAAACAAATCTCCCTCTGCTGCTGCTTGTTAACCTTGGGTTTGATAAGACAAATGAACTCCTCGACTGGTCCTTCCTTAAGTACTAGTCTAAGCTGTGCTGAAACGCTTCAGTGAGTTGCTGGGAACTTCAAAAGAGATGTGAACTTTCCCAAGAGCTGGACACGTGTGGTCAAGAGCTAACGACCGGCGTCTTCAGCTAAGGACTGATAACAGGCTGTTATGAGTCTACTTCGAACAAGCCGAGCTCAAAAACTTTGTTTATTCCCTCCTGGAATAAGTTTATCTTGAAGTCAGAGGCCTGAAGCTGACATATTCTCTGATGACCAACGCGGAAGCCAGGAGACGTTGAAACGTAAACTAAAACCAGTTTTGGACGTGCTGGGACTAAAGGACTCTGTGCATCTGAAGGCTGGTGTCTTCCCTCTTACCGGGCGGTCGTCAAAAGGTAAAGGAGCTGTTTACAAAACGTACCTGGATTTTAGCAGAAGTCGGATGAAAAGTGTCACTCTGGTCTCATGCTCAGGATAATTTTCTTCTTAAATCTTTCCTCCTATTTCTTTTCCCTCTCAACCTAAGCTGGAAACTATATTTTTAAGTTAAAGAGCCCACAGACTAAATATGCTTAACATCTAATATTTATGTCTGTTGTGTTAAATTTAAGTGTGCTGACGTATTTGAATTGAAAGAAAGTGAAATCATGTCAATCAAGTGTAATGGTGTTAATTTAGTTGATTTATTTTAAATAAATGATAGTGTCTCTTTGACATATCAAACTAAGTTAACGTGTCCATTGTCACTTAATGGCTCTGTTTATTTATCCATCATAAAGATCACAGAAATACTGAATAAACTGAAAAAGAAGAGAATCCGTGAAATTACTATTCAATCTGAATAAGTAAATTAAGGTAAAAAGGAGGTCAGTATTAAACTGACCCCCTCATTAACCCCTTTACATCTATAAATTCAACAGGCAGGAGATGCAACAAAGATTTATAGCTTCAAATAGACATCAGAGCCATGACGGTGCATTCCAGTGGCAAGTGCTTCATTGTGCACTAACCCAAAGGTTAGCCACAACTAAATGAACAAATGTCTAAGTTTGTGATCATCACTAAAGATTTGCCAGAGCATGTTTGTTGATTACAGTATAACCAGCACGGAAAAATAATAAAAATTTACGAAGCCGAGAAATCTTGGAGGGAAGATCAGAAATCCAGAAAGAGGAATGTTAACAGGAGACCAAAACACAGCAACAAAGAATGATTAGCTTAGCGATGTTTACGTCACACTGGACAGGGGAAGGAAGCATAAACATAGAGCTCATGTTTTGATCACTTTAAATCTGACACATTGCTGTGTTTGTTTCTGCTCTTCACCGAGTCCTGTCAGGTCTGAGAACATATAGACAGCAGGACTGCCGGCACACGTCTGAAACAGAAAAAAATAAAGATGTAGGCACGGTGGCCGAGGCCTAGTCTCAGCAAACACAAAGCTGGGCTGCAGCTGTGTCCTGAAATTCAACTCGCACTTAGATCCAGATCAGCAAAACCATAACTCAACCAAGATCTGCTCCTGCAGACTCCAGATTTACAACCTCCGTTTGTGAATTCAGCTCATCCTCTGATCCGGTTTCAATCACGAGGGTTGATTAAAATTAAAAAATCTGTTTTAGCTTTAATATGGCAGACGCACATTGCAGTCATGTTCTGTATGTAATTAAACAACATTATTTGCAATTTTATTACACATCTTGACAGCTAATAAAACAGTAATCACCATTACATGTGTCAAAAATAAACTACAAGCAGCACATGCACATCTGATATAGCAGATCACACTAAACAGCAGCTTTTCAAACTTATAGAAGAAAAAAAGCTACAAAAAAGGCAACATGCATACAAAAAAATTTATAAAACAAGTTAAATATTCACTTTTAAGTTTTAAACTAAAAGTTTTGTTTTTGTCATCTTCTGTAGATTTTGTTCAGGTTTCGTTTTGACACACCTCTGGGTTTGTCTGTGGAGAAAACTCCAAAAATAATCAATCTTAAAAAGTTTAACTATAGAAAAAATTATGTTATTATTTAAGAAAAAAGTTTGTATGACAATTAACTAGAATTAATGCTTTTTTTTTTACATTACTTGGTAACTTTCAAGTGAAGATAGGATGGGAACCTGGTTTGAAATGTTTTGGTGTAGAAAAAAAAAACTCAAATTCAGAAAAAGGGCACTTTTGTGAAGAAAAAAATACTCTTAGTTTGGAATTGTATATAATGTATTTTTAAAGTAATTTGTGTTCACTTAACACTAAATAAGAAGTTGGAACAAAAACATGTAGTCTTTTCTTGTTTTTGGTTGTTTTCCCCCCCTGTGGCATTTCCTGAATTTACACTCTATGAAAAAAATGCTACACAAGTGTCAGATTATCAAGATAAAGTGATTATAATTCATATTTAAATGTTTCACTGTGATGTCACAGGAAGAGCAGGGGGAGAGATGGATGCAATGCAAACTGTGTTTTTGTGTTGTCAGCCCTCTCCTCATTTCGTTTATTGGTTTTCGTAGAGCCTCAGGGAGTTGTTGGATTGTGAGCCACTTACTTGGCAGGTTGCTGAATAAATGTCAAATTAAAGCACACGAGAAGCAAAGCAGCTCAACTAGCTGCCAAGTAACTCACAATGAACACCCCGAGGATACAAGAAAAACCACAGAGGTTGTACTATCAGCTCTGCTGCCATTAAACTCACTGTTGCTTTTCATTTTCTATCTTGACTACTTTAAACAACAACAAATGTACAGCTAACAGTCTTAAATAAACGTTTGCATCAGCCTGTTACTAATCATGCAGCTTCTGTGATAAAAGCTTTGCTCAAAGTAACTTAAATCATTCAAATATTTTAGAGGAGACTGTGCAAAGGATATAAAAAAATTGCATTTTACTGTAGATAGCTCTTTGAACTACCTCATTTTGGGAAAATAAAGTTTAATCAAGTTAAATAGTTTAAATATTAAATAAATATTAATTAATTAAATTAAATTTAATGGGTAATCTGAGTTGGGCCAAACCAAATGGATTACTGCGGGGGGGAAAAAAGTTTGAATCTAAAAAAAGGTCCACAGAGCTTCATGCATACACTATCGTACAGTATTAGCATCTGCTGCCGTTGGTTTCTTATTACAGTGTTGTTGCAGCAGAAATAAATAATATTGCTGGAAGTGACCCCAGGCTGCAATGAAAGTAGAACAGCTAACTGTTGTCAGCTACTGCTAGCTAGAGCTAAAACTTAACTGCTTCAAGCTGCTGCTAGCTCCACCTACAGATAACTGTTGTGAGCTGCTGCTAGCTAGAGCTAAAGCCAACAGCTTCAAGCCGCTGCTATCGACACCTACAGCAAACTGTTGTGAGCTACTAGTAGCTAAAGGCAATTGCTTCAAACGGCTGCTAGCTCCACCTACAGCTGCTAGCTAGAGCTAAGCTAGTTGTGAGCCACTGCTAGCTAGAGCTAAAGCCAACAGCTTCAAGCTGCTGCTATTGACACCTACACAAAACTGTTATGAGCTACAACTAGCTAAAGGTAATTAATTTAATTTTTTTTCTGTCTGGCTCTCTCTGGAGGTGGCTGCTCCTGCCTCCCCTCCCGTTTTTCCTTCCTCCTGCTTCGCTCTCTGTATGTCTGAAGCACTTGGTACACATATCCCGAACAAAAATTAAGATTATGGATCTGGTGACCTGGACTTTCAACGCTATCGACAATTTTTTTTAAACAAAACGACAGTGTCCTGGACAGTGGCGGACTTAGACATTTTGGGGCCCCAGGCAAACCTTTGTAAAGGGGCCCTGTACCGGTCTGTCGTGGTGAAGAGAGAGCTGAGTCAAAAGGCAAAGCTCTCAATTTACCGATCGATCTACGTTCCCACCCTCATCTATGGTCATGAGCTTTGGGTTGTGACCGAAAGAACGAGATCTCGGATACAAGCGGCTGAAATGAGTTTTCTCCGCAGGGTGTCTGGACTCTCCCTTAGAGATAGGGTGAGAAGCTCAGTCATCCGGGAGGGACTCGGAGTAGAGCCGCTGCTTCTCCACATCGAGAGGAGCCAGTTGAGGTGGCTCGGGCATCTGGTTAGGATGCCTCCTGGACGCCTCCCTGGTGAGGTGTTCCGGGCATGTCCCACCGGGAGGAGACCCAGAGGAAGACCCAGGACACGCTGGAGGGACTATGTTTCTCGGCTGGCCTGGGAACGCCTTGGGATTCCCCCAGAGGAGCTGCTCCAAGTGGCTGGGGAGAGGGAAGTCTGGGCCTCCCTACTTAGGCTGCTACCCCCGCGACCCGACCCCGGATAAGAGGAAGAAAATGGATGGATGGATGTTTTATTATTGCAATAAAAGGCTCTAAATCAAGTCTTACACCAAAATTCAACAACACTAAATAAACACAAACAAATAGAGAGGGTAGATGTGAGCAATACAGTAGAAATATATTTTCCTAAATTATAAGATTTTCACAACTTTAATTCTTTTAACGTTATATTACATATTCTGTAACAGGGAACAGTTGTTAGATCAATGTGAAAAAGTGAGTGTGTGTAGTTGAGATGTGGTATTTTGAGATGAATTCACACACTGGCTCGATATGAACAGCAAGATGTCCAGGCATGAGACACTTTTTACAGCATTAAGTGATCATGAATTACCTTGATTATTCAGCTGGACTTCTATGAAAGTTGTCTTCTGTCTTGTTTCTGGTCTTTAATGATGCATGTTTAAAGACTGCATCTGAAAAAAACAACAAATATGTTAGTGTTGGAGGAAATAAAAGAAAAAATAAGACATTATTACATTTAACACATGTGAAGGCTCTCATTTATCCAAGTTTCCATAATTAAGACTGAAAGTTTTGACTTCTTTTTAAACCTTAAAACTTACACAGACTGTAAGACTTACTGTAAACTAAATGACTCAAATAATGTCACAGATTTTTCCACCTGGATTATTGAGCATGCATCAGGGAATGTCACTTTTCATTTATATCAATTTTTACATTTTAGATAACATTTTAATTTAGCAATCCTAGCCTTTTGATTCTGTTGTTTTAAACTAACAGTGGCATTTCTGTCCAAAGCAAACCTGTCATTATTAAAAAACACATTTTTGCATTACTCTGAAAGCTATAAGTTGTGCTTTATAATGTATTTAATGGAGGGACTATGGACCAAATAACAAAACAATGATAGTCTGATGAAGTTTTAACAGTCAAATATTTTGTAAAATGGTTGAGAATTTTTTTTTATAGATAACTGTGGAATATTTTAGATCTATTCTATTCAATGTAAAGTCCGAATAATTTAATAATACTGTATACTAAGCAAGCAGGGCAGAGAGCTAAAGTAGGTAAAATATATAATCCCCTCTCTCCTATTTAAGTCAGAAGATTTAGGTCGAATATCTTTTAATATTTTGATACAGAAAGAAAACGTGAAAATAGTGGTTGTCTCAGCTGATTACTGTTAGGATTTCTTTTACCCAACCTACAAAATAATTTCTAAAACTCGTACCTCATCTTGCTGTAAATACTTTATCTTCATCTTGAGTCACTGCCTCGGCGCCATTAACTTCCTCCTGGATCCTGATGTCCGGCGGCGGTTCCGCCACACTTTTAAATGGGCCGCTGCCGCTCGTGACCGTCATTAGCAGTTGATGAAGTTTTAGAATTCGACCCATTAAAAAAGGTTGTCACTTTCGGTAGTGAAGAAACATACGTTATTGTTTTTTGACGCTTTTTACGTTTTTCAGCTCCGCTTTTCTGTCTCCTGTCTCCCGCTTCCTTCTCACTCAAAACAGCAGCGAGCATACAGCACTTCCTGGATTAGTGGGTGACGTCATGACGCATGACGGAATAGTCCATTTTAGTAGGGGGGTACAGAACTCAACCGTTTTTTCTGTTGCGTTTTTAAAGATAGTTTTCATCGTAACTATAATTATTTTTATGTTAAACGTACATTAACAAGCAGGAGCAATGTTAGGGATGTAGGTGACGGCTGGAGTCCCTGCTTATTGGCGGCCCCTGCTCATTGGCGGCCCCTGCTCATTGGCGGCCCCAGGCCCCGGCCTCGTTCGCCTGAATGGTAGATCCGCCACTGGTCCTGGAGAACCCGCTTGTCCAGCTGAGACTCACACTGTGGATCCGTGGGGAGTGTGGTAGTTGATGTGCCTCTCAGTCCTGTCTCAAAGATGTTTATATATTTGGATTTATAATAGCAGGGACTCTCAGTGGGAGTGGTGGCGCAGAGGTTAAGAAGGTGCGCTTGTGATCGGAAGGTCGCCGGTTCAAGCCCCGGTACCGACAACATCAAAGATGTGGGTGGGATAAGTGAAGCGGTCACACTTGTCCATACACTTGTCTCCACCCTCATCTGCCCCACTCTGGGCCCTTGAGCAAGGCCCTTAACCCACACCATCTGCTCCCCCGGGAACCCTAGATATCAGCTCTCTGCTCCACACAGAGGGCTGTGGTTGCTCGGTGGTCTGTGGTTGTGTCAGGAAGGGCATCCGGCGTAAAAACAACTGCCAAATCTTCGTGCGACTAGATCGCTGTGGTGACCCCTAAAAGCAGGGAAAAAAGCCGAAAGAAGAAAATAAATAAATAAATAAAAAAAATAGCAGGGACTCTGCTTTTAGGCATAGGCGGGGCTCTGTTCTATCGCCTTTTGAAGAAAACATCGGCAGCAGTTTCGGCCATGACAAAGCTTCCGAGTCAGTATGAAGGTTTGGTTTGTGCTGTGAGTACTCAAAATCAGCTGATTTGCGAGCTAAACCATAAGGTGGAAGTGATTAATGAGAATCGCAGGCCACCTGCGGCTTCTGGGACTCGTCAGGGTGGGTGGGATCGACCTTGAAGGAGGCTCGTAACATGGATCAGTGGAATGGACTCCCATAATCAGGCCATTTTGAACTAGAAAGTAACAGCAGGACTCAAGGCTGATGGGAAAAAAATCTGTCTACCTGAAGAAAATCAGCAATCGAGGCTTATCTGAATCTGACTCCCCGTTTGGCCTCGAAGATGGGCCAACTATCAAATTTCTCCTGGGTCATGGGTAACCGGGGATAAAAGCTTCATCTATCACAACCACACTTGGCTTCACTTAGAAAAATGGTTAGCTTGACAAAAAGATCTTACCTGCTCCCTTGCTTTCTAGTGATTCTAGTGCTGCTTAACATGAACCTGCTACTTTGTTCTGTCAGCACTTGTGATATTTTATTCACCATTAAATGGTTCAAGACATATATGAACATCAACGCTCTGGTGTTTTGCAACTTTGCATTAGTCATCAAAAGACATGTGGTGACTTTGGTGGATTATAACAGAGATTATGTATTTTTTTACTGTGAGAAAACTACAAACAGACTACCTGATGGAAAAGAAACTGTTAGCTGTAGCTCTGGTTACAGGTTGTCCTCTGGTGGTGGATGTGGAGGCCGAGCGGATCTCAAAGCATGCCGGCTGCCTTCAGTGTAAACTACACGCCGTCTCTTCCTCTACACGAGACAAAAATATGGACATGGAGTGAACCTGCTGCTTGTCAGTCACATTTGTGACAGCTCCAACAATGGACTCCACTTGACCTTTTTTTTCCCTTGCTGTCTTCAGCTCCAGGGCCGACAAAGTAAAAGTCTGTTTATTAGTTTTTTTTAACAACAAAAAGGGACTGAAACAAAAAGCTGAAACATCTGGCTACATGTTAGAAGATGAATTAATAATGGATGGACATTAAAGCTGCTAGAAATGTTCATTTATGAAGGTCTGAACATGGAAACATGGTAGATTTAGCCGATTGTGTCAGAGAACAGGAGTCGATTTCAGAGCCTCTTGTTTAAGTTGAGAACTTTCTCATTCATGTGACAGATGGGTTACTAATTTCTGATTTACTCAAACTACAGTGACCAAACAAGATGAAAGTCAAAAAGGTGCAAAAGGACTTTTTGCAGAGGAACAATTTTGAAATCCAACCCTCTTCTCTTGAATCTAAATAGATAATTTCCCCAGACAGCTACCTATTCATCCTTTTGAATCCAGGAAAAAGGAGAAATGTGAAACTGATTCTGACCTAACCTTTCGTTTGTCTTGTATGTAAAACCTTTTTTCTTTCTACCCTCCTTTGCTTCATGTTAACTGGAAGGTCTGGAAACTCAACACTGAACCCAGCAATGACCGCTAACATCCAGTATTTTCTCTTTGGCCTGAGCTGCTCCCAGTTCTCCTTCACCCGATACTCTCCCTGAGTTTCAAACGGAGTCCAGTTCAGCTGGACCAGCTGCAGCTGACAGATCCCTGACAACCAGGGGTGTGAACTCTTGTATATTTCCCTCCTCAGCTTCAGACATTTGTGTCTCCTTTGTGTAATCAGACACGCAAAGGTTGCTGCAGCCCCTGGAGCTTTGCTGCATAAAGGCCAGGTATCTTAATCCTTGCGACCCTTTGGGAATCCCCACCCCACCAACAGATCCCATTAGAGAGGATAAAAGCTGTAATGTAGCCCGGAGAGGCTCGGTGGTCTTGTGGTGTGCAGCAACCCACCCCAGGCCAGTAGTGACCTCCATCTGATCCCTCACTAACTGGAATTACAGCTCCAGCGAAAAGAGCGATGAACTGTAAAGCATTTTGATGTCTTAATTAACAACATGCACACAGAAACAAGTCCAAAAAGAGGCGCCCATAAATGTGAAAAGAGCAGCAGTTTTAGCATAATCCAAGAAGTATACTGTAATAAAAAAAAATAGAATTGGCACAGCTGAATGTAAACTGTTGATCGTTTTGCTACATGACTGGAGAAACATAAATCCTTGTAGAGTTTCAGCAAAAGACTTTGGTCACTTTTAAGTTTACTCATCAGCACAAACGTTCATATCCAAGATGCAGGTACACAAACAAGAACCAGCTAGAGGATGAGTAATGAGTTCAGATGACTCCGGACTGCATACGTTTTGGCCTCAGCTCGGACTGTAATCACCTTCCACCTGGGTAATCACCCAGTATGAATCCACTCATAGTTTGTGCTTCTCAGCTTGAGCCAAAGGGAGAAAGTTTGGTCAGAAGCCGGTGCCCTTGAGTGACCGCCTGTCCTAACTAAACAATGAGGACATCGTCTCTGAAGCCAAAAAGAACAACAACAAAAAAAAGATTTTGTGCATCATCTGTGAGCTATGAACCAAAGCAGATTTCCACAACTATCTGAAACTTGGTGGTTAACCCTGTGAGAGCGCAGTTTTGTGTCAATCATCTACAGTCCTTGTGTAACGTGAGGGTGACCTCTTTCACTTCTGGATGGAAGTAAAACAAGATCTGAGGTTTATGGTTTTAAATCCAGCTCAATACAACCTCAGAGGATCAAAAAAGGTTTTCAATACAGAAACAACTGGACTTTATTTGTAACAGAAGACGTTTCGCTTCTCATCCAGGGAGCTTGGGAAGCGAAATGTCTTCTGTTAATAAAGTCCAGTTGTTTCTGTATTGAACGCCTTTTTTGATTTTACCATGTCCTGGACGACTGAGAATCTTCACCAGCAAACCAAACTCGCGTTTGATTTTAAAGAGAAAAAAAACTGTTTTTGTGTATAAAGTTGCTTTTTGCCATTGAGGTTTGCTTTTGGACAGATCTCTATGTCTGCATTTCAGTCATTTTTATGTTTTTGATCCATTCTGGTGCTGATTTTCTACAACTGTATGGCCAAATTTGGCTCAAGCTTCATCTGTCAGATATTTCATCACAAAATATTTTGGTCCGCTCGAGCTGCAAAACAAGCCCAAATCATCTCCCCATCCACCTCCAGCTCTTACTAAGTCAAAAGTGTTACTTAATTTGCATGTGGGACACTTTTTCAAACACTTGACAGCAGTGCTGGGAACATGTTAGAGTTTGCATGGAGGCTGGAGGACTTTAGTGAGCAGGTCAGCTCCTGTGTTTGCAAGCCCAAGAGTTTGCTGCTTTGGTTCCCTTTATCAGTCAGGTTCACTCGGTGCAACACTATTGCTATGGGAATTGCGCCCCCACGCGATTACCTGAAGAAATACACTCATGCCTTTACGGCAGTGGACATCTGCGTCACCCCAGAGGCCCCGCCCTCTGGGTACTTAAGACGCTAGCACCCATCCAAACGGTCTCTTTTTGCCCTTCACCTCGCTAAAACCTGAACTTCGTGGGACTTCTCTGTTATCGTATCGCTCGACCAGAGGTGAGCTTGCTCCCTACGCTGAGCGTACAGAGAAATTTCCTGCGTATTGCTGGGCTGGCGAAAGCTAGTCCAGCATCTTCTACCTAACTTCAAAGTTTTTTCTTCTCTCTCCGCAGCTGCTTCGCTTGACGGCGCTAACTACGTCACACCGCTACCTTGCTAACGAGTAGCAGGCTAGCCAGCAAAAGCGACACGACGGAGAGGACATCTTCGAACAAAGACTAAAACAACAAGCTCAACGCTTCTCGGACATGGCCCCCAAGAAAGGAAAGCGGAAGACCAAGGTTCCAAAGAAAACCAGCAGGCCAGCGAGCCCTCGCTCGCGCCCCTGCCCCAGCGGTTGCGGCTACTCCCTGTCGGCGACGGACACCCACGAGGCCTGTCCTGTCTGCCTGGGAATTCTGCACGCGAGAAAAGCGCTGGGATCCCCCAACTCCTGCCCACACTGCAGCCAGATGCCGGAGGTCGTGAGAAAGCGCCGTGTGGATGCTGTGGCTAAAGCAATGGGTGGCGCCGCGGTACGACAGGCCACGGGCCCTGCAAAACCGCTCGCTCCTGAGCCGGAGCTCGAGAACATGGACCTGGAATGCAGCGGTCAGGTCAGAGGGGGAAAGGGTTTGGACACTTCGGCCCCTGTCGGAGACTTGACGCCTGAAACATCTGACTTAGACGCCGAGTATGGTTATGAGAAAGAAGGTGAGGACTTCTCCTGCAACCTGGCGCTAGTCCTGCCGGAAATGAATGCCTTGGTCCCCGCTCTATTCGACTTGTGTCACAGGGCGGCGAACGCGCTGCAGATCGCGTGGCCAGACCCCCCGCCTTGCCAACAGGTCACGAGGCTGGCAGGGATTTATTTCTACGCGAAACAGCAGCCGACGACGAGGCCCAGAATGCCCATTTTTCCAGATTTCCTCATGGAGCTTATGCTCTCCTGGGCTGAACCCAGAGCTCCCATGCTGCTGCCGCTCTCTCGGTTCCTGGAAGTCGCCAGGATGGAGGCAGCAGGACTCGCCAGCGCCCCACAAATAGAGGACACGCTGGCATCCCACCTAGCCCGCGCAACGGCGGGCGTAAAGCCAACACTGCCTAGCAAGGCCTGTCGCGTTTCGGCTACACAGCTCGATAAATGTTACTGAGCTCAGGGCCTTGCCGCACTCGCAATGAACGCTTCGACCATGATGCAGGCGTACCTGGCAGAGAAGCTACAGGAGCTCCAGGTAACGACAAACGAACAGACCGCGGCAGAGGCCCTGGAAGAGGCTTGCAAGGCCTCTGACTTTGTGCTCTGCATGATAGGGACAATAGCCATCGCACAGGACAGATCTATGGCGGAAGTGATCGTCGCCCAGCGCCACCTGTGGATGACTTTGATAGACCTCCCGGAAGGCCAGCACCACCCGATGCACCACCCGATCGAGCCGACGGGACTCTTCGGGGGCACTCTGGAACGTATCCAGACCAAGCTGGAGCAAAGACGGAAGCAAGCAGAAAAAAAAAAAGAAAAAGGAGCAATAGACCAAACAAAGGAATAGACACTGATCACTTCAACTCCAGTTTGTCATCAACTCTAATTAAAATACTGTCTAGTCGACCGTCAATAGTGAAAATATTTTAACTTCCTGACACCATTTTCAAAACTTGGACCCGAGTGTTGAGTCATTTGGAGACATCTCTTGTCTCCTAACCTCCCATGAACTGACACATTTTAATATTGCAGCAAGAATTTATTGTTCAAGTTCAGAAGAATTTGGTTTTCAAATTTTTTTTTGTCCAGTCTGAGAGAGAATCTGTCCCGCTGTACTGTACAGTATAATCTTTCAATAGTTTTTTTTAACAGTCTTTCAATAGTCATTCAATAAGGCCATGGGTGGTGCGTATCTTCTGGCTGACTCTCCACGGTGGAATCCATTGTGGGTGTGTTGACGATGCTGTGGGTGGCCCCAGCTCAGTGATATACAGTATATACAGTACTAGAACATACATTATTGGCCCAACTTCTAGAAGGTGGGTGTAATGTTACCTGTTCACTTTGCAGTGATTCAGTGGCCCAACTCCCCTCTCACTTTTGGTTACTTTCAAACTAACGAACAAATCAAAAAATTGCAACATGAAAGTTACTTGTAACTCAACACATTATAGAAATGTTGTAGAGTAGAAAGTACAGATACTTCATGTAAAATGTAGTGGAGTAAAAGTAAAAAGTACCCACATTTAATTCTACTTAAGTAAAGTACAGATACATGAAAAATGTACTTAAGTACAGTAACAAAGTATTTGTACTTAGTTACATCCCACCACTGCAGAAGACGTTTCGCTTCTCATCCGAGGAGCTTTATCAATTCAATGAAACAGACTGTGTGCGCGTGGAGTTATAACAGTGAGTCACGCACCAACATACCGGGTATGTAAATTTCAAACTGAGGTAACACATACATGTAAATTGACAGATCACACCTTAACAGTTGAGAGCAACCAGAACGCCTAACGAATAAAGGCCAAAGTTCTCACAAGCATGCATTTTACTGAGCATTTCAAGGGCGTGAATGAATTACGTTCCCATAGCAATAGTGTTGCACCGAGTGAACCTGACTGATAAAGGGAATTGAAAGTTATGCACCATAACTCATGTTCCCTGAAGGAAGGGAATGAGGTGCAACATGATTGGCCCTTTTCAATGCCAAAGCTCGGTGAAGTGCACTTGGAGACCATTTGGATGGGCACTAGTGTCTTAAGTACCCAGAGGGCGGGGCCTCTGGGGTGACGCTGACGCCCACTGCCGTAAAGGCGTGTGTATTCCTTCAGGTAATCGCGCGGGGACGCAATTCCCATAGCAATAGTGTTGCACCTCGTTCCCTTCCTTCAGGGAACATGACTTATGGTGCATAACTTTCAGTTTATTGACATGTGTTTATTTTATTTCTCTCATTTGTTTTCCCCTCTTCAAGGTAGCTCAGTTCATTTTGTTTTGGAGGAAATGAGATTAAGATAAATAATAGGATAATATATGGACTTCACTGATGATTTAACTAGTTTTTGTTTACCGTTATCTAAACGGCTCGAGTTAAAGTGATGTTGTGAATAACATATTTGACTAAATGTGTGAACACTTATGAAGCATTCACTCCACCGTGATCCATTTTTCTTCTGTACGTTTTTCAGTGCGATTCTCGTCCTGCAGTTTCAAGGTATTTCAACAAATATAACAAAAAGTTCAGCTCTTTCAGAACAATCCTGCTATGACTTTTGGTATTGGTGCTTCTTTAGCTTTTTGTAATACAGTATTTAGCCTTTTATTCCACTTTTTTCCTCATAGAAAATAAACCGATCTCATTTTACACCCTTCAAATCAGATGTGTTTACAACCTTTTACTGCTCCTTTCACATTTTGTTCTGGTCCCGCTTCTTTCAGCTTCCTTGTGCAAATTCAAACTTTTTTCAGCTAATTTCAGCTGTTTTGTGCTCCTTTCAGATTCTTTCTGCTAACTGTACTGTACATGTTTGTGCTTCTTCCAACTTCTTTTGATTTCAGCTTCTTATGCTCCTTTCAGCTTTTTCTGCCATTTCAGCCACTATTTAGCTGTTTTTATGCTAATTTAAGCTTTTTCAACTAATTTCACATATTGGTACTCATTTAAACTTTTTTCAGCCTAATATAGAAAAAATGTGCTCTTTCCACTGCTTCTTGTAATTTTAGTTTCTGTTTTTTAGCAACATTTCAGCTTTTTTGTGGCTAATTTCAGTTTTGTTTTGTATCAGATAATTTCGATTTTTTTGGGGGGGGGGCTCATTTCTGATTCTTTCAGCCAAGTTGAACATGTTATTTCTGCCTTTTTATGCTGATTTAAGTTTGTTCCTTTTCATCTACGTTTTCAACAATTTTCCAGCTAATTTTAGCCGTTTCATAAAAAATTTAGTTTTTTGTGATAATTTCTACTACTTTTAGGCTAATTAACTTCTTTATGCTAATGTCAGCTGCTTGTTTCAGCTTTTTTCTGCTAGTTCCTGCTATTTCAGCTGCTATTTAGCTGTTTCATGTTAATTTTTGCTTTTTCACCTACGGTAATTCCACCTTTTTTTTAAAAAAAACACACATTTAAGCTCTTTCTGCTTCATTCTGGTAGCTTAAGCTTATTTCTGCCTTTTCAGCAAATATTTTTTAAAAGCAGATTTCCTAATTTTTGTGCTAATTTTTGTTATCGTATTTTCCAGACTATAAGTCGCACCTTTTTGCCTAATTTGCATGCCCTGCGACTTATAGAGAGGTGAGACTTGTTTATGGATTTCCCCCCATATTTTTAGACCAATTTTTGGCTCAGATATGACCGTTTTTCCATTTTGGCAAAAATGGTGCAGTACCACTTTCGGCCGCTAGAATTTTTTTCAAACTTACAGAAAGTAATCACTACACTGTTAAAAGTGACACCCTCATTTAGTTATCTTCACTTACTACTTCTCTTTAACACAAAGAGCTCTTACAAGTTTTGAATTTTGAACTCAGCTTTCTGAGTCTTAAGATGTAGAACTTATAGCTATCCATTGGTTTGAAATTTGTCATATTTGTATGTGTTGATTGAACTTGAGTCTGTAAGTCATCAGTTTTTTTCTTTTTTTCTTTCATTTCAAATTTGTATTAATTTGAGAAAAAAATACAACACAAAACCATATAACAAAGTATGTCTATACAACACATAAATAAAATGAAGGGTAGCAGTAAGAAGAAAAAAAATCTTATTTTATCTGCCCCTCTTACAATCAATCAAATCAAACAACAGTCATATTTAAGTGATTTAACAAAAAAGAAAAAAAAGAAAAAAAAAACCAATTCACTTAACTATCGAACCATAAAGCAACATATATACAGTAATGGTGTAACCCTGTGGTTTGAGTTCATTTCAAGTTAGTAGTGAATGAATGAATAATCAATCAATCAATCAATCACCTTTATCTTGAATGAATAAGTAAATGGTGTTTAACCTTTGTGTTTATGGAACATGCAAACATACTGTGTTTGGAGTTTAATGTACGTTCAATACTGTTTGTATTAATAACTGTTTGTAAAAAAAAAAGCGATGTAACTATAATAGCTAATAGTTTGGGATTTTATTTTGGTGATTGGGGAGGAGGATGTACTTCCGGGCGCGGGAGGGGCTTCCGGGCGCGAGAGAGGTACGAGGAGGAAGAAGACGAAAAAAGAGCGCGAAGGTGGACGCCATTATTTTCCATTGAAAAACGGGCCTGTCGTCGTTGAGGAACACTTCACTGAACTGTTGTCCGTGCCGTTGAGGGGGTAGACAAAGACTCCCGCCGAGCTGTGGATGTCGAAGCTGCGAGGGTGTTCAACCCCGTGGAGAACAGTTCATTATGTCGCTAGCTCAGTGGCTATCGCTAGCCGGACTCGTCGGGCGGCTTGCCAGCAGAGAGAGGACCGTGGCACGGATTCTTCCACCCTGCGGAGGACATCGGACAGAAGCAGACGGACTGAGGCGAGACTGACCTCCGGGAGACGGATGTATTCAGGTGAGCGGGGACATGGTTGAAGGGGAATATTAGCGCGAGTGCATCAGGCCTGCAACGACCAGAACTATATTTTTAATTAGCAGCCGGCTAATTTCCTTTTTTAGTTTTTTTTTTTTTAGTTTCCTTTTTTTGTTTAAG
This sequence comes from Garcialebias charrua, assembly GCA_038048925.1. Classification (NCBI taxonomy): domain Eukaryota; kingdom Metazoa; phylum Chordata; class Actinopteri; order Cyprinodontiformes; family Rivulidae; genus Garcialebias; species Garcialebias charrua. The sequence goes on from JBBPBX010050689.1 coordinate 21,186, forward strand.
GGGTTAAAGCGTATCATTTTATCTAATTGTAAAGTGAAAAGACTGATCTGTTGTTTCCAAATTGTTTATTAAACTGTTCATGTTTTTTAAAGCATATGTTTATTCTACCGTGTTATACTTGTTGTTTAATTAAGGGATATAGATTCAGAGTTTACAGGTAGATACCAAGTGACTTGGTATCTCTACCTACATGTTGACTAGTTTAGAATTTGAGATTTGGTAACCAACTGATTTAAAGAACTCAGGTTAGCCACCCTCATTAATGCCAAGGACATTTATATTTTTGCAATAGTCCAGTTTTGATCATTCTCTTAAATGTAATCATCGTTTTTGCATTTTTTACTTCAGTCTCCAAACCATTCCACAATCCAATCCCTTGAATTGAGGTTGACCGACTCTTCAAACGGGTTCTATATTTTGGTTTAACAAATGTTTCAATTCCCTTGAGATTATAACAGCTCTGCCGTTTAACAAAATGTGTTTGGATATTTTCAGGCAATTCATTTTTATGAGCTCTATACATAACTAATAAAATATTATGATCCACCAAGTCATGAAACTTCAATAATTTCAGTTGATTAAATAATGTGTTAGAAGGGTGACAAAAATGTTTTCCAGTGATTATTCTAACAGCTCTTTTTTAAAACAAGCAGAGGAAAAAAGGCGGGGAAAGTAAAACTTGAAGTTATTCAACGTGTTGACTAGTTTGGAATTTGAGATTTGATTCAACTTTGGTTTATAAGTCATCATTTAAAAAAAAAAAAGAGGGGAAAAAAGGCAGGAGTGGGAAACAAGATGTACCGTATAGAAAAAAACATTTCTTGTGACTTTAAATTTAGAATGTTTTCTTTAACTTGTACATTTCTGTCTTCATTTCTACAGCCAGACACCTGCAGTGATGTCCCCCTCAGCCTCCTGCACTCCATCACACTGACTCCAGCCACATCTGGAAGACACCTGACCTGATCTGACATGCTCCATCGTCTTTTCTGCATCATTTGGATAACAGTAAGCACAACATTTTTTTGTCTGTTTCATTTTTTTTATTTTTTATTAATGTTAACCTGCACATATCTTGTCTTCATTTCTACAGCCAGACCTGCAGTGATGTCCCCCTCAGCCTCCTGCATCCACCTCATCACACTGACTCCAGCCACATCTGGAAGACTCATGACCTGATCTGAAATGCTCCATCTTTTCTGCATCATTTAGATAACAGTAAGCACAACATTTTTTTGTCTGTTGTTTCATTTTTTTTATTAATGTTAACCTGCACATGTCTTGTCTTCATTTCTACAGCCAGACCTGCAGTGATGTCCCCCTCAGCCTCCTGCATCCACCTCATCACACTGACTCCAGATCTGACATGTTCCATCGTCTTTTCTGCATCATTTGGATAACAGTAAGCACACATTTTTTTGTCTGTTGTTTCATTTTTTTAATTTTTTATTAATGTTAACCTGCACATGTCTTGTCTTCATTTCTACAGCCAGACACCTGCAGTGATGTCCCCCTCATTTTCCTGCATCCACCTCATCACACTGACTCCAGCCACATCTGGAAGACACATGACCTGATCTGACATGCTCTATCTTCTTTTCTGCATCATTTGGATAACAGTAAGCACAACATTTTTATGTCTGTTGTTTCTTTTTTTTTCTTCTTTTTTTCTTAATGTTAACTTGCACATGTCTTGTCTTCATTTCTACAGCCAGACCTGCAGTGATGTCCCCCTCAGTCTCCTGCATCCACCTCATCACACTGACTCCAGATCTGACATGCTCCATCGTCTTTTCTGCATCATTTGGATAACAGTAAGCACAAATTTTTTTGTCGTTTCATTATTTTTTTTTTAAATTAATGTTAACCTGCACATATCTTGTCTTCATTTCTACAGCCAGACCTGCAGTGATGTCCCCCTCAGCCTCCTGCATCCACCTCATCACACTGACTCCAGATCTGACATGCTCCATCGTCTTTTCTGCATCATTTGGATAACAGTAAGCACAACATTTTTTTGTCTGTTGTTTCTTTTTTCTTTTTTTTATTAATGTTAACCTGCACATGTCTTGTCTTCATTTCTACAGCCAGACCTGCAGTGATGTCCCCCTCAGCCTCCTGCATCCACCTCATCACACTGACTCCAGCCACATCTGGAAGACACATGACCTGATCTGAAATGCTCTATCTTCTTTTCTGCATCATTTGGATAACGGTAAGCACAATATTTTTTTGTCTGTTGTTTCTTTTTTTTTCTTAATGTTAACTTGCACATGTATTGTCTTCATTTCTACAGCCAGACCTGCAGTGATGCTGAACGGTGTCTGCCCTGCTGTGCTGCTTTGTCATCACTGAAAGGCCCCTCATCATCCTGCACCCAACATCAGGACCAGAACTGAACTGAACTCACATGTTTTCTCTGGACTCACATGCCCCCCTCCTCCATTGTTGAGTGAGCAGCATCAGGACAACATCTGCACCTGACCAGACCTTTCTGGACTCACATGCCCCCTCATCCATGGTTCAACATCTTCTCTTCCTCAAGTGTTAAGCAGTTCCCTCTGATCCAGGTTTGACCAGCAGAACCACCCAATATCTCTATCTATATAATGTATGGTGTAAAAGTTCAAATGTTTTGACTAATCACTGACTGAAATATACCGGTACACACACTCTAGGATGCATTCCCATTGGAAGTGTTTAAAGACCCACTGACATGATTTTTTAACTGTTCATAAATGGCTCAACATAAATATCTTGTATCATTCAACTATGGTCGTTTTTGCAAACAAACTTATAAATATATTTAATTTTGATTTTAAATTGATTTTAAACTTCGCACCGTGTTTATTCATGGGAAATCCGATTACACGCGAATGCACCATCTGTGACGTAGTGTGGGGCAGAGGGCTCGGGTCTCTTTAATAGCGGACAATTTAAAACCCGATTAATTTATCAATCTATGTGAAGATTTGACTTATTTGTCTTCAGTTTGGGAAGCCGAAAATAGTTTGGGTGATGGAACAAGAAACAACAGGATCTAATTTAGGTCTGCAGCCGTATGAGACTTACCTTCAGGTGGAGCGAGGCGGGGGTCCGAGGGGTGCAGCTTTGTTGCATTCTTGACGAAGTATTTCATCTTTTGGGAAAGTGAAAAGGCTCACTTGTTCACTGATGATATTAGAACACCAAAATGCGACACAACGTAACGGCATTTTTCATGTTAAAAAAACAAAAACAAAAAAACGCAATATGTTGGCGAGCAGCAAACACACGCACTGACAGGCCCAGGGCTCTGCCCCCACACTACGTCACAGATGGTGCATTTGTGTGTAATCGGATTTCCCATGAATAAACGCGGCGCGAAGTTTAAAATCAATTTTAAATCAAAATTAAATATACAGGGGGTCCCCGACTTACGAGCGCTCTGACATACGAGGTTCCAGACTTACGAATATGCATCTCATTAAAAAAAAAATATATATATATATTTTTTTATAAATGAATACATGTACTGTACAGTCACCAAGCACTTAGCCTATCCTAACAGTTTTTAAAGATGAAGGAGTGAGTTGAATTGTCTCCCTTTCACATAAAGTGAAAATAGCTCCCTTTATGTGAATGGAGCCTGCTGGGGAGGAGGGAGACAATTCAACTGACTCCTTCATCTTTAAAAACTGTGTTAGGAT
>JBBPBX010050690.1:0-22666 GCA_038048925.1 Garcialebias charrua
TGTGTCTTCTGTCAGAGACTTCAAGGGAACTCCCTACTGTTAAGGTGTGATCTGTCAATTTACATGTATGTGTTACCTCAGCTTGCAATTTACATATGATGGTGCGTGACTCCTGTTATAAATCCACACGCACACACAGTCTGGTTCATTGAATTGATAAAGCTTCTCGGATGAGAAGCGAAACGTCTTCTGTTACAAATAAAGTCCAGTTGATCTTGAATTGAACGCCTTTTTGATTTATCATGTCCTGGACGACTGAGAATCTTCACCAGCATATTGCTTTTCATTTTGGGAAGGATACCCTAAGAGCTGTGCGGGAGTTCGAGAAGATGTCAAGGAAGTTGGCAGACTACAGGAACCATCTCCGTTTCAGTCTGAGATGCAGACAAGAAAAACTCATCCCCAGCAGTTTAAAACTCAACTCGACAATTAAAGGACAAAGAGCTGAAGGAATCCTCCTTAAAGCTCAACACAAGCTTCTCAATGAGAGAATAAGACAGATCAATTTCACCATTGAAGCTCTCTCACTCAAAATGGATCAGAGCCTCCAAAAGCTCTCTACTCTTTTACCACCACCTCTGTTGGAAGAAGTGTCTTGCTTTGTTGAAAAGGCTCAGCTATCACAGCATCAAAAAAGCAAGGAACGTCAAAAAAGTAAGTTTCTAAAATTACAACAAAGAGCGGCTTTCTCATCACAAGTCATCAGTCAAGATAAAGAGTTTGACGCCAACACAAATATTCAGGAACTGTGGGTTAGAAATTTGTCTAACAGGACCTTGACACAACCTGAGAAAAATGTGCTGGCAAAAGGACTAAATTTTGCCATCTCCCCACAAGAAATACCTGTTGTGGAACTAATCACAGCCACTGAATCTGCGATTAGGAACAACAACTTGACAGAAACAGAGGCTGAACAACTTCGGATGAAAATATCAGCTACCCTCTCCAGTGCCAAACTGCCTCCCTCAAATCTCACACCGCAGGAAAGGAGAGCCATAACATCACTCAGCCAAGACCAAAACATCACCATTTTACCAGCGGACAAAGGAAGATGCACAGTAATACTCAACACATCTGATTACCAGGAGAAAATAACCACACTACTGAGTGACAGGAACACCTATGAGCCCCTGAAGAGGGATCCAACTAACACCTTTAAAAAGAAAGTCACTGATTATCTGCAAAAACTCGAAAAGGAGAAAACAATCAATCGATCATTGTATTATAGATTATACCCGGGTGAGGCCACTCCCTGTCTGTATGGACTTCCAAAAATACACAAAGAAGATACACCTCTCAGACCCATCGTGAGCAGCATGAACTCAGTGACATACAATGTTGCTAAACATCTGGCTGGTATTTTAGCTCCTCTGGTTGGAAACACACCTCATCATATAAAGAACTCCATTGATTTTTCCAACAAAGTTCAACATTTGAAGCTAACCCCGGGAGAAACTCTTGTATCATATGATGTGACTTCTCTGTTCACATGCATACCCATTTCTGAAGCAGTAGAAACCGTCAAAAAACGACTTCTACAGGACAAGGATTTGGACAAAAGGACCAACTTAACCCCAGACCACATCTGCACCCTGCTGGATCTCTGCCTCTCCACCACTTATTTCAAGTTCAATGACAGATTTTATAGACAGAAGCACGGCTGTGCCATGGGATCTCCAGTGTCACCCATTGTTGCAAACCTCTACATGGAGGAAGTGGAACAGAGAGCCCTTAACTCCTATGAGGGGACAACTCCAAGCCATTGGTTCCGTTATGTGGATGACACCTGGGTCAAAATCCAAGCCAGGGAGGTGGAAGCGTTCACCAGACACATTAACTCGGTTGATAACAACATCAAGTTCACCAGAGAGGATGCTAACGATAACAAGCTGCCTTTTTTGGACTGTTTGGTGCATATGGAGGGAGAGGACAGTCTCAACATTGAAGTTTACAGAAAACCAACCCACACAGACCAGTATCTTCTGTTTGACTCTCACCATCCACTGGAGCACAAACTTTCTGTTATCAGAACCTTACAGCATCGGGCAGAACACATCCCCACAAGGACAGAAGGGAAGGAAAAGGAACAGAAACACATCAACAAATCGCTGCAAACATGTGGATATCCCAACTGGGCTTTTGTCAAGTCAGCGAGAAAATCTGCTAAACACAATAATCAACAGAAAAATGCTAACAGACGGAAAAACATTGTCATTCCTTATGTTGCTGGAGTCTCAGAGAATTTCAGAAGGATTTTCAACAAACACAACATCCCAGTACATTTCAAACCCAGCAGAACTCTCAGACAGAGGCTGGTCCACCCTAAGGACAGAACCCCCACACACAAACAGAGTGGTGTGGTGTATGCAGTCCAGTGCAGCGAGGTCTGCTCAGACCGTTACATTGGAGAAACGAAGCAGCCTCTTCACAGACGAATGTCCCAACACAGGAGAGCCACCACCTCTGGACAAAACTCAGCTGTTCACCTTCACCTCACGGACAAGGGACACTCATTTGAGGATGAAAATGTGCAAATTTTGGACCGAGAGCACAGATGGTTTGAGAGAGGTGTGAAGGAAGCTGTGTATGTTAAGAGAGAAAAACCTTCTCTTAACAGAGGAGGAGGTCTGAGATTTCAACTTTCCAAGACTTACAACTCAGTTTTGGGGCTGATTCACAAACGTTTTACACCGGATGGGAGCAGAGGTGTCTTGTCTGTGAATTAGACTAGCAAAGTTTGTTGAGAAACCTCTGTTGTTGGGCTGTGAGGTGTTTTTTGTCAATTTACATACAGTTGTTGTGTCTGCTGTCAGAGACTTCAAGGGAACTCCCTACTGTTAAGGTGTGATCTGTCAATTTACATGTATGTGTTACCTCAGCTTGCAATTTACATATGATGGTGCGTGACTCCTGTTATAAATCCACACGCACACACAGTCTGGTTCATTGAATTGATAAAGCTTCTCGGATGAGAAGCGAAACGTCTTCTGTTACAAATAAAGTTTGAATCAATGAATCACAGCATTTTGATTAAGTTCAACTGTTCAGTTAAATCCAACAAAGTTCAGTCAGGTCATCTGGACGTTTTCTTTTTTTGTTGAGATGTTTCGTCCTTCATCTAAAGGACTTCATCAGTCTGAGGAGCCACAACAAACTCAGTCCCACAAGCAGAACACTCACATAGTGGACCAACCAGTTTGCTGGTGATCAGATGGTTTCTGGGGTCCGCCCTCTCCTCCGTCGACTCCTCTGAGGCAGCCATAACCAAAGTGGTTCAAACCATTTGTCTGAACATTGATTGTTGCGGCTCCTCCGACTGATGAAGGATGAAACATCTCAACAACAAAAAAGAAACTGTCCAGATGACCAGATTTAAATTTGTTGGATTTTTTAAAACCTGGATTATTGAGCATGAACTTTGATGTTTAGTTAACGTTCCCATGGTTACTGGTTCTGGTAATCTGTCAGACTTTTCTGGATCAAATAAACACCGTTAAGGCAAGGCAGTAAAAAAAAAAATCTATGTTTTTGTTTGCAAAGTATTTACTGGTTTGCTTATTTTTAGGGGTGCACCGATAATTCGGCCGGCCGATTTATCAGCCCCGATTTCCTTAATTTTGGGAAATCGGCCAATGCTTGCATGAGAAACCGATTTTACAGATTTTATTTAGTTTTAAGTACAGTACAACATTTGTCTAAACTTCATTTATATTTCAGAGCACTACATTGTGACCAGTTAAAACAAGTTTGTATTGTTTCTAGAATATTGTTCAAGGGTCTGTTTTTCAACAAAATAAGATTGAAATTTGAAGGCGCATTGTGACCTTACAACATCTAACAGTGTTGCTTATAAAACAAAATCAGTATCGGCCAAAATCGGAATCGGCAAGTCAGACTTTGTAGAAATCGATGATCGGCCAAAAAACTGCAATCGGTGCACCCCTACTTATTTTTAGTTGTGACATCTTGGTGCACATGACCAATAAGACATTCTCTTCAGGTTTGTTCATTTCAAGATAGCAAGCTGAGATTATATTTGTTTGTTTTTTTAAATATAATTCAAACTTGAGCAAATGCTAATCTCTCACAACACATTGTTACGAAATGTTAACATTTTTATAAACAGACTGAACCAATAATCTGATAAAGTGTAGTATAACAGCTAAAGTCTGGTCTGTTTGGGTAAATGTATAATAAGTCCGTCGTTCCACGTACTTTAAAGTACAGACACAGTAGCTGTTGAGGTGAAAGTATCATCTGAATCAGGTTTTGGTGGTGATACTCACCGTCTGCGGCCTCAGAGATCAGAGCGAGCAGCAGGAGGATGAACAGCCTCATGTTGTGTCTGCTGACAGACTGACGGAGCGACGACGAGCCACGGCCTCCCAGTTATTGGAAACTCGAGACAGTCAACCCTCTGCTGTTTACTTTAACCTAATTTCTCAGAGGAACAGATCGATGAGACACAAAGGGTGAACCCATCTGGAAGTCTGGTGACCCACCGCATGTCATTTTTACTGCAGTTTCATGCCTCGTGTTGTGATTTCTGCAGATTAATATGTCTAAAATTAAATGCACGATTTAATCTTGTTATGCAGAGTCTTTATGAGGTCTAATGGGACCAGGACAATTACTGAGCTGCTGTTGAATATTTTAAATCAGATGAAAACTCTTAGAATTTGATCATTTTTGTCACTTTGAGTTTTTAGACATGCCAAATGTAAAACAGAACCTGAAAGTTAGGCACCATAACTCATGTTCCCTGAAGGAAGGGAACGAGGTGCAACATAATTGCTATGGGAAATTGCGCCCCCGTGCGATTACCTGAAGGAATACACTCACGCCTTTACGGCCGGGGCGTCAGCGTCACGCCAGAGTCCCCACCCTCTGGGTATTTAAGACGCGGACGCCCATCCTACTTTCTCCAAAATGCACTTCACCGAGCTTTCAGCATTGAAAGGGCCAACCATGTTGCACCTCGTTCCCTTCCTTCAGGGAACATGAGTTATGGTGCATAACTTTCAGTTCCCTTATCAGTCAGTCACTCGGTGCAACATAATTGCTATGGGAACGTAATTCATTCACACCCTTGAAATGCTCAGTAAAATGCATGCTGTGAGAACATCTGTCTTAATACGACAGGCATTTCCCAGCCGCTCTCTACAAGGTATGTAGAGGGCACAGCCTGAGAAGAAAAACGCCACATGTAGAAACATCAGCTTGATGTTACCACTGGACATATTGATGAAACACCAGCTAGAGGCAGCACGAATGTGCTCCGCTAGTGTGATTGCCCACCATCTCCTTCTTCCCTGGAAATTTGGGAAGCAGGAGGAAAAGAGCAAAGAGACCCCTTAAGCCACTGGCAAACCAGATGGCAATGTGTAGGTAAAGAACCCAGTTCAAAAACAGGGTGACCTTCCAGGTCCCACAGGGGCAAATATTTCATACAAGGGGCACAAGTCCCTTATCTGCTCCTTGAACAGACAACTTACTAGGACTGTCAAAGGGGCCCATCCTGATGTTGGAGACCTGTCAGAGGAGAGGGGAACCCTTCCACTGAACATCTCCCAAGTAAACATAAACACCAAGGGTCTCCCTTGTGTATGCTGTTGTAGTTGTTTGTTTTGGAAAAAAGAAGATCAAGCCTTAGGCCCTCAGCCAGTTCCCTTCAGTGGCCAGGCTGAAAGCTGCCACAGCTCCGGACGTGGGTGTAGAAGCTGCCCACGTGCCTGAGTCAGCAGGTCTCTGTAAGAAGGCAACTGCCATGGTATCCCTGACAACATTGAGATCAATTCCGGGAACCACGGTTTCTGTGGCCACCTGGGGGCCATCAGTATCAGGGAGAGGGCTCCCTTACATATATGTTCCAGTGTCACCTGAATCAGAGGGACAGGTGGAAAAGCATAATACAGCACCCCTGCTGACCAATCATGCCAAAAGAGGCCCTCTCGAGAGGGCATCCGCTCCGTAATTCAGTTCACCCGGAACATGAGTCGCCCTGAGCGACAATAATCTTGGAGCGTACCATGTGAGCATCCTCTGTGTCAGGCTGAGGAGGGCTTGGGATCTCGTCCCCCCTTCCCTGTTAATGAAGGACACCGTGGTTTTGTTATCTGATTTCACCAGGACGTGCTGTCCCGCAATCAGACCTTTACCAAAGAAGTATTTTACTGACAGGAATACGGCCAACAATTCCAGGAAGTTGATGTACAATCTTGCTTCCTGCTCATTCTAGAGGCCTCGGGCATTCTGATTTCTGCAGACTGCCCCCCATCCTGTTTTCGAGGCATCCGTAGTGATGACCACACGGGATGACACCCTACCTAACGGGACCCCTTCCGTGAACACAGATAGGTCTCTCCAAGGTTCCAGGGCCCTCAGGCACTCTGAATCAATTCTAAACTTTCCTGATTCAGTTTAAACTTTGCCAGGCAACGGCAAATCGAGGAAACCCGTTCCTCTGAGAGCCAAGCTCTGTACCGGATGGTGTCGACCTGCACTCCCAGAAATACGGTAATCCGTGATGGGGTCAGGTCACTCTTCCGTAGGTTTATGACAAAACCGAGAGACTCCAGGTGAGAGATCACCCTGCAGGAGTGTGACTGGGCCTGTATTCTGCTTCTGGCCAGAACCAGGAGGTCATCCAGGTAGTTCATAATCCTGACTCCATGATTCCTAAGAGGGGTCAGGGTTACGTTCAGACATTTAGTAAATGTACGAGGAGCAGTCTTCAAACCGAAGGGTAAGGCTTTGAATTCACAAGCCTTCCCTTCGAAGGCAAACTGGAGGAATTTCCTGTGCCTCCTCCGCATGCCCACATGGAAATAGGCGTCTTTCAAATCCACTGTACATGCGTAGTCTCCAGGTCTCACGGACTGAAGGACCTGCCACAGTGTGAACATCTTGACCTTGAAAGTTCTTATTTTCTTGTTCAGAGTCCTGAGATCCAGGATCAACCTCAGGGATTGATCCCTTTTGGGCACCAGGAAGTGCTTGCTGCAATGACCGGAGCGTAGCTTGTGTTTTGGGACAATACTTATTACTCGTTGATACTTCCTCCCTCAGCACGTGCGCGCGTGCTGGGTTAATGGTCGATCACAGCACCCCCACGAAGGAGGGCGGTACTTATATGAACTGTAGCTTGAGCCCACAACGTACCGTCGTCATGACCCATTTGTTTGGCAGACACTCCCTCCAGGCCTGCGCAGTTGCTTCTGAGGGTACCGAGGACAAAGCGCAAGCTTAGAGGGGACCGTGCTTTCTCTGTGGTGGCTCCTAAGCTCTGGAATGACCTCCCATTAGACATTAGACAGGCCTCTTCACTTGCTGTTTTTAAGTCTCTTCTTAAAACCCATCTTTTTTCTTTGGCTTTTGATACAATCTGAGATGTTTTAACTTTGTTTTATTGTTTTATTGTATTCATAATTTATTATTTTAGTACTGTTTTTAGTCCCTTCCATTTTATGATTGTATTGTATTTTGTGATTGTGTGTACAGCACTTTGGTCCTGTTGGGTGCAAAAAGTGCTCTATAAATAAAGTTGGTATGGTATGGTATGCGCCATGAGCCTGGAAGGGATGTCTAACTGCTGCTTGTCATGTTTGAGTGCGGGAGGGGTGGCCTTCGACCCCTCTCACGTACTCTGGAGCAGGCTGGTCTGCCCAACAGAAGACATTGCGAGATCTGACTGTCTCAGGCAGAACTCGTGTGTCCTACTGCGGTTCATAGTATGACCTAGTAGTTTGTGTTTCACAAAGGTGGGACTCGGGTCAAGAACCAGGGCAGTCTGTGCTTTGGTACTTTTATTTTTGTATATGCATGAAACAGTGTTTGTTTTTATTACACATACGGTATACGAGTCATTTTTAGTGCGCACACACATGCCACCAGCTCCTTGTAGCATTTTACAAGTGAAGTCTGGGCTCAAAAGGTCAGGTTCCCGTACCGCGTGGGTGGGCAAGCCTAAAAACCTTGTTCCCATTTTGGGACCAGGAGGCATTCAGTAGTCTGAGACTTTATTGTCATGTGTGGATGGCAATTTCTCTTTATTACACAAGGGTCTGAGTGTTCTTGTGTGTTTAAACGTTCCGAACCAGCTAGTCTGTGCTCCTCTAACATAGGTACTGGTGGTAAAAGTTCGGCATTTTCGCTCCCTCTGTGAGTGAGAGCGCCTGCAATGGTGCAGGGGCATCTCAGGGTCATGCAGGCCCCTGCTTTCCCTCTGCACCGCAGGAGAAGTACTGGGGTGACCCGTGGCTTCCACACAGAGATGTGACTTTCCTTTTCCTTTTGTTGGTGGTGCCTTGCAGCTCCTGCAGCTTTTCTGCCTGGTGGGCCTGCAGCACCGAGGCCACTCGTCCTTGTCCACCCCACCAGGGTCCCTCGGGCCCTGACATGGTTAACGTCAGAGAGTCATCCATAGCCTCATGGGTGGATAAGCTTTCAGCGTCACAATATTCTCGTCGTGGACATAGGAAAACAACCAGGTAGCGCAGCCCAACAGGTAGCTGAAAATCCTCCTCCTGGACTGTGCTGGACAGAGAGCCTCCTTGTTAGCCAGGGCTAAACATGGAGGTACTTGTGAGCCCGCTAGCGGTGCTAAGACGGGCCATTGAGCGGCGCAGCATCTGTAAAAAACACTTAGCTATGCAATGAATTCTACCATCGATTCGGCCGCACAGGATAGCAAAACAGGCAAATATGAGAAGGTTAGCTAGCAAGCTAGACCAAGCATTCTCACATACCTCACGATGGAGTCCTTCGTTGTCCGCTCGTAGCCGCGCTAATCGTGTTAGCAACGCTGATCGTCTGCCCCGTGTTGTCATGGGTGCTCCCGGTTAGCCGTGCTAACCGTGGGAGCTAGCCAGTTAGCAGCAGGGTTGCTCGATTTCCACTCTCCTTTCTCTGGGGTCATCCGTGGGAGAAACTTCGAGTGTCTTCACGTAGAGCATCCCTGAGCAGACCGGACAGGCCTTGTGGGTGTCCGCTGCTGAAAAGGGTCAGATCCGCTGAAGCAGGTTCGGGAGCCGGAGCTCGCTGCCTGCCGGAGTTCCTCATCTGAGGACGTCCTCTCGCTGAGCTGCTCACGGCTGCTGGCCTGTTAGCTTCATTAGCTTAGCAGGTAGCGTGCCGTGCAGTCAGCGTTCGCTAACCAAGCAGCAGAAAAGCAGAAGAGAAAAGGCACGGGAGCTGGGGCTCGCTGGCCTGCTGGTCTTCTTTGAGTTTTGGGTTTTCGCTTTACCTTCTCAGGAGCCATGGCTGAGAAGAGTTGAGCTCGTTAGCAGTGCTAACGTTGTTCGGAGACGTCTCCCTCCTCGCGTCGCTTTCGCCGGCTAGCCTGCTACTCATTAGCATAGCGGTGTCGCGCAGTCAGCGCCGTCGAGCGAAGCAGTCTGTGGAGAGAGGAGAAGAAAACTTCGGGGTGAAGGAAAAATGTGCCGGACCAGCTTTCGCCAGCCCGGCAGTCCGCAGGAAAAAATTCTCTGTACGCTCTGTGTAGGGAGCGAGCTCACCTCTGGTCGAGCGATGAACAACAGAGAAGTTCCGAGAAGAGTGTTCAGGTTTAAGCGAGGTGAAGGGCAATAAGAGAAAGTAGGATGGGCGTCCGCGTCTTAAATACCCAGAGGGTGGGGACTCTGGCGTGACGCTGATGCCCCGGCCGTAATGGCGTGAGTGTATTCCTTCAGGTAATCGCGCGGGGGCGCAATTTCCCATAGCAATTATGTTGCATCAAGTGACTGACTGATAAGGGAACTGCAGCCACAAACAATCACTTCTTTATTGGTGAGGATTTGTCCACGCTGCCTCACAAGACGATCAGGATCTTTAAAGATACAACTTTTTTTAACCAGAACCTGCAGTTTGTGTGATATTTGTGGACACAACTGGCATGAAGTCACAGAAATGAAGGAGAGACAAGCAAAATCATTGAGGTGAAGCAAAACAAGAAGTCATTGAGATAATAAATGCTGAATGTGTATAAAAAATACAAAATAAACAGTGATCAGCAACTAGGTTGAATCATGACAAGACTTTTTTCTAGATGATAATTATAATGATCATCATTATTTCTTTTATAAGATAAAGCAGCTAATGATCTCCAGGAAAGATTAAATAAATTCATAAATTGGTTTATATCCAAATTACTATGGTATAGTGTGATGAGTTATTTATTGTTATTTTTTATATGTGATTGTTGTTTGAATTGATTGTTTGAATTAATTTTGTTTAAAGAAGGCAGATATAATAAGATTTTTTTTCTTCTTCTGCTTCCTTTCATTTCATGTATTGTTTTGTTTTTTGTGGTTTTAGTAAATAGTTTATTGTGCGTTTTTTTAAAAATCTGAAATTAATTAAAAAAAATTTGCATTCCGTCAATTTATACAAGCCCCCCTTTCATCTTATTTTGAAAGGTGAGTTTCATCCTTTGTTGTTTTCACCTCATCTGTCAGCTCTGGATAACTCTCAGCTACTACCACCCCACGTTTCAGCTCAGTGTTTGTAAAACAGATTTAGTTGTGGCCCTTTTTGGGTCAGACAAGATTGATTAGCTGTGGCAGCCATCTTAAATCAGGTTGACTCCAAATTCCAACCAGTTGTAGATGTACATGATTCAGTGATAACCTTCTGAGAGTATCATTAAAAAGTGTGCACTGGTTGGTGAGGCATTTTGCTAACAGACAGGCAGACAGCATTAAAGCTGGTCCAGATCTCAGCTGAACTCAAAATAAACAGGAAATAAAACAAACTTCCTGTGAACTCAAACAGCGGCCTGATCATCATCAGTGGCTCTGATTGATCTCTATGATGGATCCTTGATGGATCACTGATGGATCTCAGAGGTTTTTCCAGCACAGGCTCTGCAGTGTTTACTATGCACAGACTCTTCTGCGCATGCTCAGACCGGGCTGAGGGCAAGACTCCTCTGCGCATGCTCAGACTGGGCTGACAGCAAGGTGGAGGAGAGTGAGCCCTTCTTTTTTCCTTTGTCCATATTTTGTTTTTAACAGCATCCGGTGGAAACCTACAGGAACTCCGGCTGGTCCATGAGTGATGAGTTTGTGTAAACATGTGTTTACCTCTGCGTGTAAACAACCAGAGCCTGTAAACAACCTCTGGTAGATGCTGTTTCTTCTGCTCCTCTTCCTGCTCAGGCTCCGCCGACACCTGTCCTTCATGTTCAGCTCGGACAGGCTCTCTGTTCCAGAGTATGTCAGCCGGCTGCAGCGGGGCAGGAGCGGCTCCGGGGCCGAGCCCAAGGCAGTGTCCCCGGGTGTGCACGCGGACATCCAGGCCGCCCTGGACGCGTCGCTCCCCGCCCTGCGCTCCGCCATCAGGAGGCTGAGGTCGGCCAAGGAGCAGTCCGACTCGGACGAGACCCGCAGGGCCGTGGCGGAGATCTACCAGCTGGTGGAGGAGGCCTGGGTGTTACCCGCCGTGGGCCGCCGGGTGGCCGAGGACATCTGCACCAGGATCCGGCTGGACGGAGGCCTGGAACTGCTGCTCCAGCTGCAGCAGAGTCCTGATGTGGAGATCATGTATGAGGCTGCAAAACTGCTGGAGCAGATCCTGATCTCTGAGAACAGGTAAGGTAACTGACCCTGAACCAGAGTGACCCTGAACCAGAGAACAGAACTGAAAGTTATGCACCATAACTCATGTTCCCTGAAGGAAGGGAACAGGTGCAACACTATTGCTATGGGAAATTGCGCCCCTGCGCGATTACCTGAAGGAATACATTCACGCCTTTACGGCAGGGGGCGTCAGCGTCACCCCAGAGACCCCGCCCTCTGGGTACTTAAGACGCGGACGCCCATCCTACTTTCTCCAAAATGCACTTCACCGAGCTTCAGCATTGAAAAGGGCCAACTGTGTTGCACCTCGTTCCCTTCCTTCAGGGAACATGAGTTATGGTGCATAACTTTCAGTTCCCTTATCAGTCAGTCACTCGGTGCAACACTATTGCTATGGGAACGTAATTCATTCACGCCCTTGAAATGCTCAGTAAAATGCATGCTTGTGTGAACATCTGCCTTTATACATTAGGCATCTCTCAGCCGCTCTCTACTATGTGTTAGAGAGGACAGCCTGAGTGACGTCACACGCAGTAACGTCCAAACAGTAATGTTTTGCAAATGTGTTCGTTGAGTTCCAGTTCGCAGCTGCACAGATGTCTGCAACTGGTACACCCTTGAACAATGACCACGAGGCGGCCAGGCCCCTAGTAGAGTGGACATGTACCCCAGAGGGCACCTGTTGACCTTTGCTACTGTACGCCCTCTTAATGGCCTCAGTCACCCAGTGTGAGAGGCGTTGCTTTGACAGGGCCCTGCCAGTAGCCGGGACAGCAAAACATACAAACAGTTGGTTTGTTTTCCTCCAATCAGCTGTTTTCTCAATATAAGCACGTAAGGCCCTAACGGGGCAGAGTGCTCTCAGTCTTTTCTGTTCCTCAGTGAGGACAGGAGCAGGAGGAAATGAGGAGAGTTCAAAATCCAAACTTCTGGGATTCAAAGTCAGGACCTTTGGGACATATGCAGGGTTAGGCCTTAGGGTGACCTTTGACCCGTCAGGGGCAAACCTGGTACACATTGGGTGCACAGACAAAGCATGGAGGTCGCCCACACGTTTCGCCGAGCAAAGAGCCAGGAGTAAAGCGGTTTTATAAGATAGCAAATCTATCCTAATATCGCTTAATGGTTCAAATGGGGGCTCACAGAGAGCACTTAGGACCAGTTGAAGATCCCAATCAGGGGTCAAGGTCCTGCTGCGAGGTCTCTTCCTCAGTACGCCCTTCATGAACCTTATCATGAGAGGGTGTGCACCAGGCGTCTTTCCCCCCAGCCCTCATGTCATGCTGAGATGGCTGACAGAAACACCTTAATTGTGGAAAATGAGCGGCCTTTCTCCAGCAGGTCCTGTAGAAAGGTAAGAAGCTGGACCAGGTCACAGGAATAAGAAACAATATTCCTTTCCATGCACCAAGCTTCAAAAACACACCATTTACGAGCATAGAGAGTCTGTGTTGACATCGCCCTTGCTCCTTGTATTGTATTTACCACATTGCTGGGAAGGCCTGAGGCCATCACTTTGTTCCTTTCAGCAGCCAAGCTGTAGTTTGCCACAGTCCTGGGCGTAAGCGGAGAGGCTGTTGTTATTGGTGATGCAGCAGGTCCCTGAAGAGGAGCAGATGCCCACGTTCCTGGATTAAGCACACCTCCAAGTAGGGCTGGGCGATATGGAAAAAATC
The DNA here is from genome assembly GCA_038048925.1 of Garcialebias charrua. Lineage (NCBI taxonomy): Eukaryota > Metazoa > Chordata > Actinopteri > Cyprinodontiformes > Rivulidae > Garcialebias > Garcialebias charrua. Next base: position 13,253 of record JBBPBX010050690.1, read on the forward strand.
ATATATCACGATATGGACTTTTTTATATCACGATAACGATATATATCACGATATATACAACACGATGCGTGTGTGTGTGTGCACAGGAAAAATTTGGACCAAAGTTTTTTTTATTTTATTATTTTACTACAGATAGTTACAATTATAAGAATGTGAACAAAAAGAACAAGGAAATTTGGACCAAAGTAGAAACTAGATCTACCTAAGATCTACCTTAATTCAAGGAGTACGATTATGGAATGACTTAATGACAAATGTTAAGGAAGCCAAATCATTCATTGTATTTAAGAAACTGGTAAAAAATGAATTGCTAAAAAAATATAAATTAATCTAATTTAATGTGTGATATATGTGAATTGAAAATTGACTGAGTTATTTACTTATTTTGTTATTATAGAAAATATTGTTTGAACTGTTATTAGATGAATAAGGAGCATATTTAATAAGATTTATTCTTCATCTGCTACCTTTCATTTTATTTTTTATTTTTTTCTATTATGAATACGTTAATTGTTGTATTTCATATTATAAAATGAATAAACTAACAAACAAACAACTCCTTTTCTACTTTGGTCCAAATTATTCCTGCAGGTGGCGGTAAAACAACAGCTGCTAATAAAACTCACGAAGAAGAAATCCGCTCTGAAGTTTGAGTAAACAAAGCAAGAAACAGAAAAGAGAAAACGTTGCGTTTGATTCCGGTTCTGTTGAGTCTCTGGTCTGTTTTGTATTGTTAACTGGACCCGAGTTGGGACTCGGTTGGACTCTGGGTTCGTGTCCTCTGGACCCATTTTGTCTCAGAGTTTCAGCGGAGCTAAATAATGGAAGCTAACAAGGTGAGCTTCCCCCTCTTTTTGGTAAAAGTTATTCTTCTCGGGCTGCCTGCGCAGCTGTTTTCTCCTTGTGACACCGGCTTCATGCGCGTGCGGCTCTGTTGCTCTCGAGTTAACAACGTAAAGCATGTGTTGCAAACCCGCGCATGCGTCAAACATAAAGCTGCGCCGTCATCTCGCAAAACCACAATAAGAAGCTTCTTTGCGACAGTTATTTTTTTATTCTTATTTATCACGATAGAGACGATAGAAGGAAAGTAGCACGATAGACACGTTTCTATCGTCCCCACGATATATATCGTCATATCGCACAGCCCTACCTCCAAGGGCCTTGGGCCCTGTGACCCCTTGGGGGCCAACTATATTAGGGAGGGGACCCTCCTGTAAATGTGTTCCCACACCACCCGAACCGGGGGTGCTGGGAGAGGGGTGCAATGTACTGTCTCTGTTGGGCAACCGTGGGCCAGAACGTTTGCTTTTTCTCCTCTTAGTGATAGTCACGGCACGGAGGGAGTGCAGGTTTTGTATGCGAACAGACCTCCGGATTTCAGGCCGTTCCATGGCCGGGTCTAGTTCACAAGCCTCCGGCTCCACCATTACTCTGGAGCTGGTTAAGATTCCAGGGAGCTGCGTCGGGCACGTTTTCTCTGAGGACGTGTTTTGACCAAAGTGATGGTGGCTCATACACCCAGAAATACGGTAATCTGGGCTCGCCTCTGCAATATTATGAGTGAGCTACAAAGCTCCTGTTGAAGGAATGCCATTCAAAGGCGCAGCTGATTGGGTGCATTGAGCTCTGTTACACAAAACAGATTCACTGCCTGTGCACGGCCTGCTGTCCATACAGGATGAAAAGTTAGTTTCAGCGTGAGGATGTAAAACTGCACGAAACACCTTTTTCTGCTGAGCACCTATAAGCCTGGCTGAAGTCATTCAAGTCCAGACCTTCTCGGGCATGAGGAAGAGGAATCTGATCCAGCCCTGGTGCATTTCCTGTTTTGTAACAGTATTTGTTAATAAAACCGCAGCGTCATTGTTGTCCCTTTTGTCAACATGTGAGTCTGGCTTGGGCCTGTGGGCCTCTGTTGTGGCCCCCCCGTTATTCATTGCTGACATCCGCTGACAAGCGTCTGGGGGCCATAACGATACGTTGTCATAGTCACCAAGTTCTGTCAGCACGCCCCCTGGGCGTGCGGACGTGTCGCAGGTTTGTGGAATATGTGTATTGTCGGCCCACTGGGTTCCGACGGGGCGGGGGGTGGAAGATGTGACCCCCCTCACCTGGCCACGTGAAAAGCGGTGTACCTGTTTACAGACGCCTCTGGGTCTGTCTGTTGCAGACAGCCCTGAGGCCACCTGCTGGGGTTTATTGTCTTGAGCTAGTACCCCATGGACCGCGAGGGAAGGGGGATGACAACCCCCACCCTTTATAGTGATCGGCATCAGAGGGGAGCTGTGCTGTTGATGTTGCTATGTTTTTTTTTTCAAGAAACAGGACGAAACTGTTCTTTGAATTTTTATTTGTGTTTTGTGCAATTTTTATTTGTGTTTTGTACAACAACTTTTCTGACTTTATTTCACTCACAACAGCACAGTCATGTTTTGTGCATACATCAATGCCACCAGCTTTTTGTACCTTTTTACAAATAAAGTCTGGACATACAAAGTTCTGCCTCCGTACCACGTGGACGGGCGAGCCTGTAAAGCTGAGCAGAGGGCCCGTTTCATCAGGCACGCTTCTGTCTCGTGTCCCGATTCGCCGAAGAGGTCCTTTGTTGGGCCGCTTGGCGGGGTACAAACCTACTCCAGGAATGAGCAGCTTGTGGTGGACCCGGTGGGGGTCTTTGCCGGTGCTCCCCCTCGTACGCCGGTCTCTTTTGCGGCGGATTATGTGTGGTTGAGCGGTGCCGAGGCTGCACGGGTCTGTTTCCAGATGTCTCCTTGGGGGAGGGGGGGCAAAAGCTCTCCTGGGCATGACCTCCCGGAGGGCCTCAGCCTGTTTACGCCTCTGTTCTAACCTGGTCTGAATCCGGTCCAGAGCTCCTGCAAACAGTCCCGTCGGTTCTATCGAGTGGTGCAGAAAATGAATCCGCTGACCCTCCGGGAGGTCTGTCAGAGTCATCCATAGGTAACGTTGGGCGATGACCACCTCAGCCATGTATCTGGCCTGTGCGATGGCTGCTGTCCCCATCATGCGAAGCACGAAGTCTGTTGCCCTGCGGGCTTCTTCCAGCACTTCTGTGGCAGCTTGTTTGTCTGTCGTCACCTGGAGCTCCTGTAGTTTTTCAGCCAGGTACGCCTGCATCATCGCGGACGCGTTCATCACACGCGGACGCGTTCATCGCACGCGCCGCGAGGCCCTGAGCCCTGTAACACTTCTCCAGCTGAGTAGCTGAGGCTCGACAAGCTCTATTGGGCAAAGTCGGTTTTGTTCCAGAAGATCTGGGGGCCAAATGAGATGCAAGCGTGTCCTCCATTTGTGGTACGTTGGCTATCCCCGCTGCCTCCATTCCAGCCACGTCCAGGACCTGTGAGAGTGGGAGCAGCATGGGAGCTCTGGGTTCGGCCCAGGTGCGAGTCAATTCTGTGAGGAAATCCGGGAAGATGGGCATCCTGTGCCTCGTTGTAGATTGCTGCTTGGCGTAAAAATAATTTCCTGCCAATCTTGTGACTTGTTGACGGGGTGGAGGTTCTGGCCAAGTGATCTGCAACGCGTCCGCCGCTCTGCGGCACAAGTCGAACAGAGCGGGGATCGAGGTGTCAGTCTCTGGGAGCACTGGCGCCGGGTTGTGAGAGAGGTCCTCCTCCTCTCCGTCGTACTTGTTGTCAGCTTCATCACCAGAAATTTTACCTGAGGCTGTTAGCGAGATCTCATCCGCGTTCATCATGCCTCGAGTGTCAAATTCGGCTGTCGAGTCACCGATAGGAGCCGCCACGTCTGGGCTGTCGCCCCATTCGACTCGAGTACTGTCCTCCAAATCCATGCTCTCGAGCTCCGGCGTGGGAGTGAGAGCCTCAATGAGGTCCGGGTCTGTTGGCGCCGCAGCTGCGCCCATGGCTTTGGCCACAAAGTCCACCCGGTGCCTCCTTACTGCCTCCAGCATCTGGCTGCAGTGTGGGCAAGAGTCGGGCGTAACATCCCCAGGCAGACATGACAGGCCTCGTGGGTGTCTGTCGTCGAAAGGGAAAAGCCGTAGCCACTGGGGCAGGCGTACGAAGTTGGGCTCGCCGTCCTGCTAGCCTTTTTCGTAAATATTGGCTTTCGCTTTCCCTTCTCTGGAGCCATGTCCGAGAAAAAACAACCGAGTCTTTCCAAAATTCTTTTCCGAGACGTCTCCTCCGTCGCGTCGTTTTCGCTGGCTAGCCTGCTACAATTTTAGCAGGGTAGCGATGTGACGCAGTTAGCGCCGTCGAGCAAAGCAGTCTGCGGAGAGAAGAGAAGAAAACTTCGAGGTTAAGGAAAAATGTGCCGGACTAGCTTTCGCCAACCCAGCAATACGCAGGAAATTTCTCTGTACGCTCAGCGTAGGGAGCAAGCTCACCTCTGGTCGAGCAATGTAACAACAGAGAAGTCCCACAAAGTTCAGGTTTAAGCGAGGTGAAGGGCAAAAAGAGGAAGTAGGATGGGCGTCCGCGTCTTAAGTACCCAGAGGGCGGGGTCTCTGGCGTGACGCTGACGCCCCCTGCCGTAAAGGCGTGAATGTATTCCTTCAGGTAATAGCGCGGGGGCGCAATTTCCCATAGCAATAGTGTTGCACCGAGTGACTGACTGATAAGGGAACTGAGTCTCCAACCTATAAACAGAGTTTTGCTATCTGCCAAACTCCTCCTGATCTCTTACAAGCCATTTTTCTGCAAATCACTAGCTTCTGTTGCCAGCATCATGATGTAGCAAGTGTCGATAAGAACATGGTGACAACGATGAAGATGTCATTGGACTCATGAAAGTGTAGGGATACAGCACTCTCATGTCCGTATGGGATGTGGGCCCATATTTTAGTTTAACCTAAACTAAATAATGAATGGAGGAATACAGTAGTTTGAAAGAAGAGGCCTTCGTTACAGAAGCCCTCCACATTTCTATAGGTATAGATCCCTATATCTGATTTTTACAGCATTGATCCACCCCTTAATTGGTAATTGTAGCTGATCTAATCCATGATAGCTTACATACCAGGTGCATATAGGTAAGGCTTAATGTAGAATCCCAATCATAAGCCCACCTAAAACCACATAATTGCATGACACATTGAACCAGGGTGGCACCGACTGGAAGCCATCCAGCCTGCAACCTTCGATGTGGGGACCTGCTACTCCAACGTTGGTCTTCAACCTTCATCCAAGGGCCGCCTCCTCTGTTTCAATCGAGGGATCCCCTCTACATGCTGATTAACAAACCATTTGTTGCTGATGACATCAATAACCCCAATCGTTGTGGAAATACCGCTGTGGATTATAAGACTTTGTTTTCCAAGGGATCACAGACTCAGTTTTCCATGGGTTAACAGACTATGTTTTCCAAAGGATTGAAAGCTTACCGCAATGGGATTACTTACAAACAGTATGGAATTTCCAAAAACATTATGGGAGTATAATTTTGAACTTTTTTTTTTTTTTTCCACTTGCTGGATTACATAGAGGTCAGAGACATTCGGTGGTATCCTTTCGTGTTGGAACTCATCCCCAAGGACAGGCGATGATTTCCAAAAAGGGGGACTGTAGGGATACAGCACTCTCATGTCCGTATGGGATGTGGGCCTCTCCACATCTCTCTGAAACTCTCAGTGTTACACCTTCTTGAAGCTCTCAAGGAGACAAGTGGACACCATTTTTGTTACAATTATTTTGAATTAATGGACACCAATTAATCAGATTGAACTTTCTTTTTAATGTGTGTTAATTCAGAATTGATCAACAGTATATTTTTGTCATTTTAATGATGATCTGTTACTTTCATGAGTTTGACCTTCTGCTGGTTTATTCTACATTACAGTGTGTTCTGAATCTGGGACATGAGCCATGGTAAAAGCTGTTCACTTCCTTCTCTGTTTTGTCTTCAAGCTAGACACAACTCTCACAGGCCAGTCCATCTGGCCGCTTATGTAAACAGTTTTCCTGTTGTCCTTCAGAGACCTTCTGCCTATGGGATGAAAAATCCATCCGTTGTTTTGTTAAACCAGCCAATAGTTATTGAGGAGGTGGGGAGACCCCGCCTCCCATATAAAGATCCACTTCCGTTTTGGACTTTAGTGTCGAAGGGAAGAACTTGCTAACAACTGTTTGTTTTTCCTCTGGAAAAAGCTGGAAACGTTCTGGTCATTGTGTCAATTAGACCCACGTCTCAGCTGGAGTCACAGTAAAGCCTACTGTGTCCCAAAACACTCATTTCTGAAAGAATTTGTTTTCTGAAGTTTTATTTTGAAAATCAGTCAGTGCGCTTGACCTTTGTTTCCTGCCGAGGGAGGCGAGTTTCCTCGTATCGTGAATCAGCCACACACGCTGAAGTTTCAACTGGACGGCCGTTGGACAAACCCATCCACGTGTGTGTCCAGATACTTCTCCACTCTTATCTCCAAGAGACGAACCGTCAACAGGTAACGAGTCGTGGATGTGGGCTGAACGTGCGGGAGCCCAGCTTTAACTCGTGTGGGGAAAAAGTGCCACCCTGTCTGCTCAAAATAATTAACTTCCTTTAAACTTAGCTTTCATTTCTCACTTCTTCCTCTTATTTCTTATTTTTCTTAAGCCATTAATCTGTCAAGTAAATGTGCCAACAGAAAAGTTGCTAACTGTCTGTTTGATTTTAATTTGAATTCTTGTCAACGTAGTTTAGTAGATCAGAGCTAATATCGATACAAATGTTTAATGTATTTTTATGATTATTTCAATAAAAGGTCTATTTTCTGGTGGACCAACATAAATTGAAGTCTCTCGTGAAATTACATTTCTGGCTAATCACTTTAAAGCAATTTAATACCGGAAAAAGGGTGAACTCGCAAATGAATTTGGGTCAGATCAAGTCTGCTCCATCTTCTCTAAAATATAGGTAAGTCAGTAAACTGACCAATAAGTCCTACAAAAGAAACTACCGTTGTGGAGAACAGAGACATCTTATTTACTATGCTTTTTCAGGTTTGTATGCTATTTCATATTATGTCATGATTGCACTGCACTAAAATCACACTTTTTTTTTTTACACATAGAATGATTGGAAATTCAAAGGGTTCATTTAGGAGTTTAATCATGTTCATAGGGTAGGGCTGGACAATGTGGCCAAAATTTTTATCACGATATAGTTCTTAATTTCGGTCGATAACGATATAATTCGATATCGATATAAACAATATAAAAGCCTAAAAAAAACTATAAACTATACAAATAAATTAATGTTCTCCTTGTATTTGTATTTAGCCTCCAAAAAGATGGAAATCACCATCAAATAAACATAAACTTCTCAACCCAATAATTCTCAGTCGGGTCATCTGGACACTTTCTTTTTTATAGAAACGTTTCACCCTCCATCCTCCATCCAATTTCTATAAAAAGAAACTGTCCAGATGACCCGACTGAAAATTATTGGATTTGGTACGTGGATTATTGAGCATGAACTTTCTTGCCATAAAATTCTCAACTGTGTCAATATTAATAGTTTTAACTTTAAACATCTTTAAAATTTACAGCATTGAAATTCATAGTTAATTAAATAAAACTTTTGGGTGTTGTTATTTATAAGAAGCTGACATAGAAATCTCATGGAAATTACTTAAGAATAAAAATAACAAAATCAATTGCATTACTGTATAAAGTAAAATAGTTTTTGAATGACAAAGTTTTGAATATATTGAATAATGTAATGATTGTTCCATATTTAATCTGTTGTATTGAAGTTTGGGGAAAAGCATGTAAAACTATTACAAACCCTTTTTTTTTGTTTTGTTTTTAAAGAGCTACAAGAATTATTAGTAGGAAGTGCTATGGTCACCCAACAAATATTTCATCAGTTTAAATTATTAAAATTTTATGATTTGGTTGAACATAGTATTTTACAAGTCATGTATAAAACTGAAAAAAAATTACCCCCCAAATATTCAATTAAAATTTGTTTAAAGTTATTAAACCCTGAAGGGAATGTAAATGTTTGTAAAACCTCCATTTAGGACTAGTTTGAAGGAGCTGAGTTGTAAATCAGGAAACAGGATTGTGTTGACTTGATATCACCATAAACATTTCTAAAACTATTTATATGTTTTAAAATATGATTAAATCAAAGTTGTTGGGAAGGTGTGGTGCAGGTGAAGTGAAGGTTGTTGTTTGTTTGTAGTTATTTTGTATTTTTTAAACAAGGGGCAGATATTAAAACACTATTTTCGTCTTTCTGCACATTTTCATTCAGTGTTTTTTTTTCTTCTGATGAATTTGTTTTATTTTGAATTTAAAAAACATGCAGCGCTGCTGGGGCTGTTTGTTTACGTCGTAGTTTCAGGGAAACGTTGGCTCAAACTTTATTGTTCTTCATCTTCTGACTCTCATCATATTCTATCGAGTGGAAACTCTTCAGATTAAACAAGTTAGAATAGATGTTCCCACCGCTAGTTAGAACGACTTTGTCACGTTTTGCAAAATAAAGAAACCGAGTAAGACTCGCTGCAGATGAGACCTGCAGTTTAACAAAACCGAACTACGTCCACACCGACGAATTAGTCTTTCCTCTCATCAGTGATGTCGTCTGCTTTCTCTTCGCTTGTGAAACTTTGTTCAGTCACATTCTGACGGTCATGAGCACTCGTTTGACTCGTTTTGAAGCGAAAACTTAACGCGCTTTGGAGACTAGCTTAGCTTTTAGCCTGCTACCGCTAACGCCTGCTGCTGGAGTGAGCGCTGCGTAACAACGACGTCACCACGCACGTTTTGTGTCACAGCTTTTTCTGTCCGGGCGGGTTGTTGAAGCAGCCGCTCCAACCCGAACAGAAACAGAAAAACGTCAGTGAAACGTTGTAAAATCCTATCGAAATATCGAAAATATGCTTAAACTTCATATCATCGTTATTGAATAAAAGTATATCGCGATATTTATCGTTATTGAATTATCGTCCAGCACTATCATAGGGGAAAAAGTGATTTACAGAAAACAAATATTCACACAGTCAGCGGATTCGGATGTTGTCAGTCCATAGAATGGGCGTTATCAACTGTTATCATCCCCATTCGTATGGGCGAATAGGTCACAATCTACCTACTAGCATGTTGAACATAACGTTATCAGCGTTGTTATCGCTGTGAGTAGGCTGCGTGTTTTTGTAAACCCGAAGTGTAGCATTTTGTGTTTTTCAGCTTATGTAACCATTTTCCTCAACCTAACGTTAAACCTGACCCAGAGGACCAACCCTAAACCTAACCCCAGCTCACCCTTGTGCCTAAACCTAACCAAGACCCTAAACTACGGTGGCTGATGGGTGCAAACGCGCAGCTAAAACAGAGCAGCACGCTGAAAAAGAAAACAGCGTACCAAAAGTTGAAACACGCATCAAAATGAAAACAACAGCGTTCCAAAAGTTGAAACACGCATCAAAATGAAAACAAC
>JBBPBX010050691.1:0-24872 GCA_038048925.1 Garcialebias charrua
GCGACTATCGGGGTGAGAGCCACCGGTCTATAGTCATTCAGACCAGTCACTGTGGAGCTTTTTGGGACTGGGATGATGGTGGCAGTCTTCAGGCAGGTGGGAACTGACTCCAGTGAAAGTGAGGTGGTGAAGACGTCAGCCAGCACCTCACAGAGCTGGTCCGCACATTCCTTCAGAACTTTCCCTGGGATGTTGTCTGGACCCGTAGCTTTATGAGGGTTGATCCTTCTGAGACTACCTCTCACTTCTGCTGCGGTCACTTTGAGGTGCTCCTCGTCTGGTGATGAGGTGAGTCTGGTGCTAGCTGGTCTGTTTGGATCTTCAAAACGTGCATAAAACTTATTGAGGGCATCAGGCAGGGATGGGTCCCTGGGGCATTGTTTGCTTTTGCCCTTGTAGTCTGTTAAGCATTTGATGCCCTGCCACATGCTCCGTGGATCATGTGAGATGAACTGACCCTCGATCCTCTGTGCATACGCGGCTTTGGCCTTCTTTATGCCATCATCCAGTTCTCTCCTGCACTTTCTCAACTCCTCAGTATCTCTAGACTTGAAAGCAGTGTCCCTGGCTGCCAGCAGGGTGCGGACATCCTTATTTAGCCAGGGTTTTTGATTGGGGTAGAATTTAACATACTTTCTTATGGATACATTTTCAGCACATGTACTGATGTAACCCAGGACTGAGGAAGCATAAAGTTCCAGGTCAACTGAACTTCCATTCGTAGCTGCCTCTTTGAAGACAGACCAGTTTGTGTTTTCAAAGCAGTCTCTTAGCATGGGGGAACTATCTTGGCGCCACAATGTGATCTCTCTTTGTTCCGGCTTGGAACGTCTGAGTGGGGGGAGCTGTCTAGGGACCAATAACAGGGAGCGATGGTCGGAAGCCCCGAGCGGTGGGCGTGGCTTCGCCGTGTACGCCCCCTTCACATTCGTGAAGACTTGGTCTAGCGTCTTATTTCCTCGTGTTGCTGTGAAAACGTGCTGATTGAAGGTTGGAAGGATGACACGTAAATCCACATGATTGAAGTCCCCGGAGACAATGAAAAACCCCTCAGGATATTTACACTGCAGCGAGGTGAGTAAGTCATGAATTTCTCCCTGGGCGTCGTTGGCATTAGCATCGGGTGCTATGTAAACAGCGCTTATTATTAGCGCTGAATAGTCGCGGGGGAGGTAATGTGGCCTACATCTTATTGTTAAAAGCTCCACAGCAGCTGAGCAGATCCTGCTGATAACGGCACAGTTCGTGCACCAGTCTTTGTTAACGTAAATGCAGACGCCACCGCCTCGTGTTTTCCCCGTAGTCTCGATACACCGGTCCGTTCTGAAAAATAGCCTATTATCCAACTCATAAACAGAGTCAGGAGTGTCCTCATTAATCCACGTTTCCGTGAGACAAAGCACCGAGCATCTCCTCATCTCCTCCGACGTTGTTACTCTCAGACGAAGCAAATCCATCTTGTTGTCCAGCGAGCGCACGTTGGACAGAAAAAGAGCCGGCATCGGCGGTCTCCCGGTTTTAGCGTCTGCCCGCAGTCTCGTCATAATTCCTGCTCGACAGCCACGCTTTTTCCCTCGAGAGCACCGTTTCCTCTTCTTTCCTCCGGAGCGCATCTGCTTCCATAAAGATGATCTTAGCAGATCCAATCTTCCGAGCTTTGATTTGAGTTTGTTGCTGATTTCAGCTGTGCCTTGTGGTAAATCCGCTCCAATTCGTAACAGCTCAGTTCGGCTATAATTCACCCACAAAAAACGCGCAGAGTCAGGTACAAAAACACTATTAAAACTACTAAAAACTGGGGATGTTCTGGGAGCCCATGAAGCTGCGGCTGGTCTGAGCGCGACCATCTTGCCAAAAAATTTGCGATCGCTCCCAACGCGCAGCCGGCAAAAATTAAACGAGCAGACCCCGGCATAGGGACCGGCGGCAACGGGACCCTCTTCTGGCGCGATGGAGCGGAGCTTCAACTGTACAGCCTCGCAGCAGCCTGGCAGAAGCCTCGCAGCAGCGAGGACCTTCTCCTTACGGATTAATTTACGGGAGACACTTGGTGAACGTTGTGTGTGTCTTGACTGGAACAGCGATAACTCTCAAAATCTCCGCGTGCAACGAGCGGAGCTGGCGAAAACCGGAAGAGGAACAAGCTAACATTAGCATCGGATTCGGGTGGTCTAATGCTAAAAGGAGCAGCAAATTGCGGCGCGCTCAGACGGGTTTCGGTAAGTTATCTTAAGCTAACACTAACAGTAAGTCAAATGAGTAATAAAAAAAGAGCTAATTTTAAAACAACAACACATTACAGATACTGGCTGTTACAGAGGGCGTAAACAGATCTTTGAAGGGCGTGGACTTCAGAACTCAGTATCAGAAACCGGTCGTTCAAAACGAAAGTTAAAAATGGCAGAATTAAAAAGGGTATAATTAATTATCTAAGAATTATTTTGTGTATTAAAATGAATTAATATTGTCAAGATAGCACACAGACATAACATAAAAATTTTAAATACCTATATGTGGTCTCCTTTAAAGGTTCAGTCTGCAGTTTCTGTAGAACATCAGCACTTAGAAAAAATTTCAACAAGCAAAGCATTCTGATCCCTCCCCCTCAGAGCCATATATGGCTCTGCCCCCTTGTGGTCTGTTAAAATTCAAATTCAAGCTCTGTTTTTATTGGCTGATTCAAATTCAAGCTCGGTTTTTATTGGCTGGTTACAAACTTTGTTTTTATTGGATGGAAAATGGCGGGTCACTTTTTCTTTTTAGAAATGCTTATTTACCACCTGGAGAAGCAAGGGGACAATATATATATATTTTTTTTTTCAGAGATTACCTCTCTAACATCAATCTAGTGACAGAGTGAAGAAATATGTTAAAAATATATTGTTAGAAAAGTTACATATAGTAGCTTTAACACAAATGTTAGTTTCAAACAAGGAGGCAGGAGAAGTCAGTTAGGGCTGAGTGTTTACAGTCCATGAGGAAGAGCCAGAAGCCCCACTGTTTGAGTCAAAGCCACCTGACAGTTCAGTTTCAAACAAGGAGGCAGGAGATTTAGAGCAGATTTAGAAACAAAAGTTATTTTAATTCAAGTTTGTGTACAAAAGTTGAGCTGAAGTCAAACCTGTTAAATCACTGTTTGTAGCAGGCCTTAATAAGAGATGTTTTCTTTCACTGCACAGGACACGGCAGGTGTTGGTGATGATGAGGGAACCCCTGGTCCAGCCTAGATGTTTGTGAGACGTGGGAAGACACCACCGCTACAGCTCAAACATGAGGGAAGCAGTGAGGAGCTGAGATTGGATCCAAACACCAAATACAAACAAGTTGTTCCACTGAGGCACTGTAATCTGACTGATTACATGTTTTTAAATCTCCAAAAGCAGTCGAGGAAGCTGGGAGTTAGTCAGAAGATGTAATAATAATAATATAATTTAAACAGTGTTTAAATATTGTGCCTCATTTAGCTTGACTCATACGTTTTGTACAGTAATGTAACATTATCATCAAATTTCTTTTTAATAAAATGGCTAAAACGACTCTAAGCCTGTCTTAAACCAAAATACAGTACACATTTTTTTTGGGTGATAATACATCAATGAAGACAAAAGTCAGAATGTTTTGAACATTTTATTTTCTTACAAGTAGTAAGTAGTGTGACTGTAGTGTCAGGGTAGTCCTTGAAGTCTGCAGGTAGATTTTTATGTATCTGCTCTTCAGGTAGAGCCGAGTACTGTCAATAAAAAGTTGCTGTGAAAATCCGTCTGACCGTGGACTGATGGACACCGTACGGGTCAGCAAGGTCCCGTTGCTTTGATCCAAGGTCAAGGTCATTTAAGAACAGGAAGAACTTCAACGGGCTGCAGGGTATGGGTTGACGGGGTGGTGTGGTTAAATAATCAATAAATAACACTGAACAACTGGTAATAACTAATAATTAAATCTCAATGTCACTACTTTCTTAGTTAATTCTAGATGTTATTACTGTTTTTCTCTTGCATTTGTTGTGGATGTAACTGGGACCCCGTGTACATAATCTCGTTTTCATCACATGTACCACATGCGGTGCAAATGACAATAAAGACTCTCTGACTCTCTCTGACTCTCTTTGTGCAATAACCTGTCACACAACCTGTGTAATGTTGATTATGTGCATACATATATATGTGTATATATTTATATATATATATATATATATATCTTCAGGACTTTGTGAATATTATAATTACTTTTTCACTGTGCATGCTTTTAGTATACAGTAGTTTGTTCTTTGATTTTTAGCAAGTCAAATCTGTTCTTCTCATCCTGAGCACTTCATTGTACTGTTAACTCTGTGTTAACCTGTACAGTATATGACAAATAAACACAAGTTGAACTTGATGGGGAGTTCCTCTCAGTTCTTGGTGAACACCGACCATGAATGACAGAGCAGAAGAGCAGTCATGGGCCAGAAACACATCAGGAGGTCAGATGATGCAAACCTGGGAAAAAAAAAAAACAAGTGTTCATATTTACCTACAAGTAAAAAACCAAACAGAGAACTCTTTATGAGAGTTATGCTTTAAAATAAATAAATTACATCTCAGGAAATTAAATGTTTCATTGGAGTGAAACAGTTCTGGTTTCATATTAAAGGAAACAGCAGAGAATATTTCAGAGATGTAACAGCTCTGAAGTTACTAAGAGTTTACAAACATATTTACAGATTAGAAAACATATGTTAAAATCTGAATATTATTTTAAAAGTATGTAGTTACAAACTTTTATTAAATCACTCATTTATAACATTCATAACAATGCAGCAGGATGAATTTGAATGAACTACTGCAAGTATTTCAAGCTAGTAATATAAGCTAACATACTTTTGATCTTAGCTGATACTGTTAATGATTTTAACTGTTTTATTATTTGTTTTATTGACATTTAATTATGTTGCACCTTGTAGCACTTTGAGATTTTCATTAATGAAAAGTACGTTATAAATTGAATTCATTATTATTATTATTATTATTATGACTCCAACATTAAATCTACAAGTGCAGGGTGTGGAGTCGAGTGATATTCGTGTTTCTTACTGAGCTGCAGCAGCTGTTGTTGTGTTCTCCTCCTCGCTGTCCTCTCTGCTGCTTCTCCCAAAGCCCCGGTCATGGAAGTGGAAGGGAGAATTATTCCACTGGAACAATGCAGGTACAGCTCCTTTTTAACCACTGTTTGATGCTGGCTCTTGAATATTCTGAGGTTTAAAACGCCGGCTACAACCGAGTGTTAGCTTTAAGGCTAACTCGGTTAGCCACGAACTGTGGCATTAAATGTTAAAAACTAAGCGCTCTATTGTACCTGCTATTCACTGGACACAACGGCACACAACAAATCTCTCTTGTTGTACCAGTAGCTCGCAGATAATTTACCTTTTGTGTCTTTTACATGGTCTAGTTCTAGAAGCTACCGCTAACAACAACAGTAGTAGATGCGAGCCGGAAGTGAAGCGTATGGATCATATTTTAACGGAAGTACGTCACCACTACCCGTGGCATATAGCCTATTTGTTGACCATGTGCAACCATTCACTGTGCCACGTTCCCTTCACTCTCTGCGGGATGCTACAATGGATGGCAAGGACATATCAGATTTGCGCACGCACTGCAAATCACTTGCTGGCAGTGTCTCAGTTTCCAACGAGCAGGCTGAGTATATTGAAAGGACAACAAGACAGCAAAACCAATCTTTAACCTGGCAACACCATCGGGCTGGGAGGGTTACAGCATCCAACATGCATTCAGTTTATGTGACAAACTTGGACAAACCTTCACAGTCTGTAATTAAAGCGGTGTGCTACCCAAACAACACAACAAGCATGTGTAGTGCTATTGCATGGGGGGGGGGGAGACGAGGACACTGCCCATGAAATGTACAGATTGCCGTGTTTGATTGTTCTTCATGCACCAGTAAAATGTGAGGCACATACTTAGCTTAATAAAGATGGCTTCAACAAATGAGAAGCTTTTGTAATTTTATTTTTATGCCAGAAGTATTTAAAATGTTAAAGGGGACCACAGATGCAAAATTCACTTTTTAATGTTTTTTTTACTCAACTTTGGGTATTTACTTCATAAAAAAACAGTCCTTGTGCCAAAAAAATGCACCCAGTGGTTTATTTACTCTAAGTAGATTTATTTATTTTTGATAAATACACCTGGATTCACACTTCCTGCAGTTATTGACGTCACAAGCCGTAGCCAATCACCTCAAACCTGAGTCCAGCCCCTCACCTAGCAACCCCTGGTTAGGCTCAACCCACTTCTGTATTAAACACATGACTGTTGTTTTTCATGATTTCATCTCATCTTTTGTTTATATGTTCTTAATTTCATGTGTACAGCACTTTGTTGCAGCTGTGGTTTTTTAAATGGCTTTATAAATAAAGTATAATTGTTATTTTTATGTTTTAGTTCAATTTTTAGTGTATTTGCGATCGCTCCCAACGCGCAGCCGGCAAAAATTAAACGAGCGGACTCCCGGCATAGGGACCGGCGGCAACGGGACACTGCTTCTGGCGGATGGAGCGGAGCTTCAATTGTACAGCCTCGTTGCAGCGTCCCAGCAGCCTCACAGCAGCGAGGACCTTCTCCTTATGGATTAATTTACGGGAGACACTTGGTGAACTTTGTGTTGTCTTGACTGGAACAGCGATAACTCCCAAAATCGCCGCGTGCAACGAGCGGAGCTGGCAAACACCGGAAGAGGAACAAGCTAACATTAGCATCGGATTCGGGAGGTCTCATGCTAAAAGGAGCAGCAAATTGCGGCGCGCTCAGACGGGTTTCGGTAAGTTATCTTAAGCTAGCACTAACAGTAAGTCAAATGAGTAATAAAAAAAGAGCTAATTTTAAAACAACAACACATTACAGATACTGGCTGTTACAGAGGGCGTAAACAGATCTTTGAAGGGCGTGGACTTCAGAACTTCTATCAGAAACCGGTCGTTCAAAACGAAAGTTAAAAATGGCAGAATTAAAAAGGGTATAATTGATTATCTAATAATTATTTTGTGCATTAAATTGAAGGAATAGGGTCTGGATATCCCACAGAAATACCATAAAAATTTAAAAAATACATCTGAGGTCCCCTTTAAATTTTTTAAACCTTTGTTTAACATCACAAAAGGTTACAATTAAGAACCACCAAAAATTAGATGTATGGATGTAAATAATCTTATGACAACAGTTGAACCTTTTGTGTTTATTTCATTTCATTTTGTCATGAATGCCTTTTGTAAAAGCAGGGAGTTTCACCTCAACACACATGCCAACATGTTCCTGCATATCAAAACCAAAGACTGCACAAACTCATGTGGCATAACTTTACGCAATGTATCTCTGTCTGGCCACACAATAGAAGGTTGCAGGATTGCATATAATTGTGACACAATTTGTGACAGTCCCTTGTTCAGTAATTTGTTGAGATTCATCAGTCGGATCTGAAACGCATTCCAACGGAACCTCAGCCTCCTCCAGGACATGATGGCCACAAACGTCTTCATTCTGCTGTACCACTAACTCAGCTTCCTGTGATGTGCTGTTACGTTGCTGGTCTCGTTTAGGTCGTCTTGCACAGTGTGCTGTCAGTCGGTTTAACCTCAGTGTGACCCAGACGTAGAGATGGAACCCAGTCCGCATCACTTTCCATCATCTCATAAGCTGGCTGACCTGCAATCACATAGAGATGACAGATAAATGCCAGGTGACAGCTGTGATATGTCAAGACAGATCTTAAAGCTCCACTGACATAATCTTACAAATTTGCATAAAATGATAGAAGATATATATATAGTGTATCATTCAACTATGTTCGTTTTTGCAAACAAAATGATAAATTAATGAAAATTCCTTTCAAAGTGAGTTTAAAATTAAAAAACGTGTTTCTCTCTGAAAAATCAGACTAGAAGCGAATGCAACATATGTGACGTTGCGAGGAGAAGTCTTTAGAACGCCCCATATAAATATTGGTGGCGAACAAGAAATAAAACAACAAAATTATCAATCTAAGTTAAGATTTGAGCGATTTGTCTTCAGTTTGGGAAGCAGGAAGTTAGCTGAGCAGAAACAGTAGGTTCTAATTTAGGTCTGCACCTGTATGTATTTGACTCTTACCTGTTGAATTATGAGTGTTTGGTGTTAAAATGTTTCCTGACTAACTTTATCAATTTTTATGTTGAGTTAATGCTTTTTGCAACATACACGATCCCTGGAGTAAATATTTTAGTTTAGTGTCAAGAAACTATTTGCAATTAGGTTTGATCAGGCGCAAGAGTTATGTGAAAAAAACTAAGCTCGTTTTGTCCACATGACCTCGTAGCCTCCTTGGTAACAGATCTAACAAACCCTTCAGATAAGACATGTTTTCCTTTAGCGGTGCCTAGCACCACTCTGAAACACAAGTTTGAGTGAAGTCATCACATGTACCCCACAAGGTATAAAATGAAGAAATGATCAGATGAACATTTGAGGGTCCGCTGTCGAGTCCTGATCAAACGTCCAGCTGCATGATGTATATTCCCCGCCAAACTGTGAGGCCCTTCCAGTTTGTGTCAAAGGTGAGGGATAATGTATTTTATATCAATGCCTTGTGTGTGTTATTTGCTGTTTAATTTCTGTGGCGGGGTTACTGACACATTTCTCTAGCAGAAAACAGTTTTTATGTTTGACTTGTATGTGTTTTTCCTTTTTTTTCCTTTTCCTGTCACAGACTTCTTTAGTAAATGACAGATCATTATTTTTAATGAAGTTTGTATGTGAGTTTTTCTAAACAATTGTGTGCCTATCCTTCACGAGCCTGAAAGAATGATTTAAAATATGATAAAACATAAAACATTTGGGTTGATTTAAAATATGATAAAACATTAAACATTTGGGTTGATTTGAAATATCATAAAACATTTTTGGCGTCACTTCGCAGGATTGAGATGAAGGAATGCACGCAGTTTGGAAGAAAAAAAGGAAAAAGTATGTTTGTAGACTATGGAGCTGAAAGTAGGTGAGATTCCTTTTTTTCAGCAAAATTATGTTAAGCAGGGGTGTGATTCCCCATTCCTGCCGGTGTGCAAGGGTGAGTTGGAAGTGGGTGGGAATCCCATTCCAGTAGGATTGTATTTTGGTCGTGTCTTACAAGCGGTTTAGGGGACGCCTTAAACTACAGACTGATTCTTTGAGTGCTGAAGCGAATCAGAAGATGCAAACAGGAATTGTTTATGTATAGCTTGTTGTGCATGCAGCTTGCATGAAAAGTAACTGAAGTATTTCGCCAGAGTTGACAGGGAAAAACCCTTGAGAGAAGTTAGGTGATTCTAATTTTTTAATTTTTGACAGCTCAGTTGAAGTAAAAAAAAAAAGAGGAGCAAGCACTTTTCTGTGTGTCTGTGCAACTGTGTGTGTGAGAGATGTTTTATGTCAGTTAAAGAGGTTAAAAGGTGCATCGTGCTGGTTCAGCGTCTGCCCCTTGTGTATAAGCAGCCGAGTTTAGATCTGCACGCGGTTTTGAAGAAAGTATGAGGAGAATTGTTGGTTAGAAGAGGGGAGCGCCTGTGCCAGGGGTCGCAGCGACGCATGTGTATGTGTATGTGTGTCTCTGACCAAAGACAGCAGAAGGGGAAAAACAAACGGAGTGAAACGAGGTTGTTTACAAAAGGCTGAGATAAGCTTTGTTCTGAAAAAGGAAGGAAAAATAAAATGTGAGTGTGTTTTGGTTGCTGAGTTGGTCAGCCGGAGTGAAGAACGCATGAGGAAAGATGTTGGAAACTGAAGAGGGGAGATTGGGGGAGTTTAGAGAGGTGCAGAACTATTTGTGTTGTTGAAGGAACGGAGGTCAGGAGACGGTCCTTGTTTGATGTTTTTTTTTAATGCAGCTTCTGCCCCATCTCCAGAACAGAGAGGAAACATCAGCTCTGAGAGGAGGTGGTGAGAGGAAAAAAGATCAGGTGAAGGAAAGTGAGATGACAGTAGAGGAGAAATAGCAGATTATGGTTCTCAACATGTGGTTCGTGGGCCAGAAAAGGTCGGTTTGGAGGCTGATGGATGTGTGGAGTGTTTGGGACGAGAGAGAACGGAGGTGTTCAAGTGAACAGAGAGAGAGAGAGACAGAGAGAGAGAGGAGCTGAGACGTAAACAGCAGCCCTGAGAGGAGATGTGGGAGTGAGGAGCAGTCTGTACCTCCTGCATGAGGAGCTATGTCTAACAGAGAGGAAAAAGATAAGAAGGAAAGAAAAAAAAACACAGAAAGTCACTGCTGTGTTTTGAGCCGTTGAAGAAGATTGGTTCAGACCACATGTATAATTAGGAGTTTATCGTAAAAAAAAAAGTGTTGGTTTTCATGCTTTTTTTTTTTTTTTAAAGAAGAGGGTTTCCAAGTTTTTTTTCAAGTTTAAAGAATGTGTTTAAAGGGGACCACACATGCAAAATTCACTTTTTAATGTTTTTTTACTAAACTTTGGGTATTTACTTCATAAAAAAACAGTCCTTGTGCCAAAAAAATGCACCCAGTGGTTTATTTACTCTAAGTAGATTTATTTATTTTTGATAAATACACCAGGATTCACACTTCCTGCATTTATTGACGTCACAAGCCGCCAGCCAATCAGATCAAACCTGAGTCCAGCCCCTCACCTAGCAACCCCTGGTTAGGCTCAACCCACTTCTGTATTAAACACATGACTGTTGTTTTTCATGATTTCATCTCATCTTTTGTTTATATGTTCTTAATTTCATGTGTACAGCACTTTGTTGCAGCTGTGTTTTTTTAAATGGCTTTATAAATAAAGTATAATTGTTATTTTTATGTTTTAGTTCAATTTTTAGTGTATTTGCGATCGCTGCCAACGCGCAGCCGGCAAAAATTAAACGAGCGGACCACAGGCGGAAGGACCGGGTTCGACGGGACCCTCTTCCGGCGCGATGGAGCGGAGCTTCAACTGTACAGCCTTGCAGCAGCCTCGCAGCAGGCTCGCAGCAAGAGGACCTTCTCCTTACAGATTAATTTACGGGAGACACTTGGTGAACTTTGTGTTGTCTTCACTGGAACAGCGATAACTCCCAAAATCTCATCGCGTGCAACGAGCGGAGCTGGCGAAAACCGGAAGAGGAACAAGCTAACATTAGCTTCGGATTCGGGTGGTCTAATGCTAAAAGGAGCAGCAAACTGCGGCGCGCTCAGACGGGTTTCGGTAAGTTATCTTAAGCTAACACTAACAGTAAGTCAAATGAGTAATAAAAAAAGAGCTAATTTTAAAACAACAACACATTACAGATACTGGCTGTTACAGAGGGCGTGAACAGATCGTTGAAGGGCGTGGACTTCAAGAAACCGGTCGTTCAAAACGAAAGTTAAAAATGGCAGAATTAAAAAGGGTATAATTGATTATCTAATAATTATTTTGTGCATTAAATTGAAGGAATAGGGTCTGGATATCCCACAGAAATACCATAAAAATTTAAAAAATACATCTGAGGTCCCCTTTAAGAGGTGACTAACCATTGTCATTCTATCTCAAAAGCATTTGTTTTTTTCTACAGCTTGGTGTCGTGGCTTGTCCTCGTCGTCTGTCTGATGGGACAACAGGGGTGGGCCCAGGGGACAACGTGACAGAATCCAGGAAAGCGCCTGAGGGTGGTGGCTTGTGTCTGCTGGGTCATAGCTTCATTGGTGCAACGGTACTGCTGGGTGTCTGAAGCACCTGAGGATGGGTGTTCATGTGCATCTGTGCCACAGTGCTGCTGGTGATGACCACGCCTCCTCGATGATGAGACGTGTCCTGAGGGAGACAAAGAGGGTCTTTGCCTCAGACTGAACCGTGTTGAGAAGACAGGATGACTTTCCTGCTGGGGACGAATGTGAGCAGATGTCCAACGAATGTGACATTCCAGTACGTCGACCTTATTGCAACTTTAAGGTCTGCCTAGAATATGTGAATAAAAGACGGCTAGAAGAAGTGATTAACTATCTTTTAGTGCTTCGAATAAAACTATGTTTGCAGGTGCTACATGTAACAGTGTTTTAGTGCAAGCTGTTCCAGAGCGTGGAGCCACGAAGATCCATCGTGAAGTGACAAGTTTGGGAACATTTCTGATTTTTCCTTGAGTTTTTTATTTAATTTTACCTGAAGTGATGAAATATGATATGATGAAATGTGATTTGTTTTTAATAATAATAATAATAATAATAATAATAATAATAATAATGAATTCAATTTATAATGCACTTTTCATTAGTGAAAATCTCAAAGTGCTACACACATTGAATGCTACACACATTCATACACCGGTAACGACAGACTACCATGCAAGGTGCTTTCCAGTCCTACCGGGAGCAACTTGGGGTTAAGTGTCTTGCCCAAGGACACAACGACACATGGTGTGGGGAACCGGGATTCGAACCGCCAACCTTACGATCGGGGAACGACTGCCATTACCACTACGCCACGGCCGCCATTACCACTACGCCACGGCCGCCCCGCATTTTAAGACTAAATGATGAATAGTTTGAGTTACAAATAAAAGCACCTATGACATGCAAATGTGATATGTGCTACAAACAGGGTGTTGTGGGACTGGACAGTAAAATAGTCCTTAAAAATACTTAGGTGTTTTTTTTTTTTTTTCTAGGTGAATGTGTTGTACACTCGTGGGAGTTGAGATGACAAGACTTATCGATTAACTAATTACTGTTTGTTCTCTCCTTGGACACCTTCTGATACGCAATGAACAAGTCCAGGGTGTCAAATCAAATAGATTGAGTTTCATAAGTCTGCCTATCCAATTTCAGGGTGTTCACATGTATTGAACAGGAAAAGGTTTTGCATGTGGTTAACCTTATGGAGTGAGAATGTGCAATGTCCCTCCTTTACTTTTTTTTAGTACTTTGTTTTGTAGGAAGGATCATATAATTAGATTAGTTTGTAACACTGTCTTGGAAATGGAAGATAATAAGTTTGGTGTGTAGGGCTTTGCAACATGCCTTATGAGAGAATAGGAGAAAAAAATTCAAAATTAGACAGTAAACAGAGGATGGAATGAATTATGAGTGTTTGGTGTTAAAGTGTTTCCTAACTAACTTATCAATTTTTATGTTAAGAGTTAATGCTTTTTGCAACACACACGATCCTTGGAGTAAATATTTTAGTTTAGTGTCAAGAAACTATTTGCAATTAGGTTTGATCAGGCGCAAGAGTTGTGTGAAAAAAACTAAGCTCGTTTTGTTCACATGACCTCGTAGCCTCCTTGGTAACAGATCTAACAAACCCTTCAGATAAGACATGTTTTCCTTTAGCGGTGCCTAGCACCACTCTGAAAAACAAGTTTGAATGAAGTCATCACACGCACTCCACAAGGTATAAAATGAAGAAGTGATCAGATGAACATTTGAGGGTCCGCTGTCGAGTCCTGATCAGACGTCCAGCTGCATGATGTATATTCCCCGCCAAACTGTGAGGCCCTTCCAGTTTGTGTCAAAGGTGAGGGATAATGTATTTTACATCAATGCCTTGTGTGTGTTATTTGCTGTTTAATTTCTGTGGCGGGGTTACTGACACATTTCTCTAGCAGAAAACAGTTTGTATGTTTGACTTGTATGTGTTTTTCCTTTTTTCCTTTTCCTGTCACAGACTTCTTTAATAAATGACAGATCATTATTTTTAATGAAGTCTGTGTATGAGTTTTTCTAAACAATTGTGTGCCTATCCTTCACGAGCCTGAAAGAATGATTTAAAATATGTTAAAACATTAAACATTTGGGTTGATTTGAAATATCATAAAACACCTGTTCAGGAAGAGAGGGAGCTCAGTCCGAGGGGGGGGGGCAGCTTTATTTATTTCATTTTTGACGAAGGTCTTACATCTTTTGGGAAAGTGAAAAGGCTCACTTGTTCACTGATGATATTAGAACACCCAAATGCAACACAACCGGCATTTTTCAAGTTATACCATACCATACCATTTTATTTATAAAGCACTTTAAACAGGAACAAGTCCACACCAAAGTGCTGGACAAACAAAACACGCAACAGGCAACACAGATAATGAAGTACAACACGAAAAACATTAAAAACATTGCAGATCATAAATCAAGCGATCCAATACAAATCAGCTATAAGTTATCAGTTATAAGTTATACGAAAAAAAGGCGATCTGGCTGAGAATGAATATGCGTTAATGGCAGGCGCAGACTGACGGTCCTGCTACCTACGTCACAAATGTTGAATTCGCGTGTAGTCGGATTTTTCAGAGAGAAACACGTTTTTTTAATTTTAAACTCACTTTGAAAGGAATTTTCATCAATTTATCATTTTGTTTGCAAAAACAAACATAGTTGAATGATACAAGATATATATCTTCTATCATTTTATGCAAATTTGTAAGATGATGTCAGTGGAGCTTTAAATCATGCTAGTTGTTCAGGCTTATTGCTATTTTAGCCCTGGTTTAGTTCAGACTTCGACAGTAGTTTTAGTCTAAATCTGACTTAGCTCTGTTTTCACACCTAGCTCATTATTCGTTCATTTAAGTAAATAAAGTACTTGTTGTGTTCACCACTAGGTGTCATAGGTGACTAAGGTTGAGGTAGAAAAGGAGACGATACTTGATGCTAACTGTAGCATCACAGAATAGAGAAACAAAGCATAAAATAAACAATCAGTTTACCTTTATGAAAATGCAGTGAACAAACACGCATGTTCACTGATATCTGATTGAATGTGATCTCCTTGCACCTGACAGTTGCAACCCAGGCCAACCTGTGTCTCCTGCTTAGATCTTCCATTTGCTGTCCACGGTCTTCTATAGACGGGAAACCTGAAAAACTTTATGCCAGAGTGTCCTGTTTTACTCGAACAGCCTTTGATGCAACACCAACAAGCCATTTTTAAATTAAAAAGCACAATTGTCTTAAGGTGGAAAAAGAACTAAAGCTAACTCGGCAGATCTACGCTGCTATCAGTAATGCTCACGATGTCAACACCCCCCCAATATGGCGCAGTACCCACGTGACACCATCCGTGACGTCACGTGCAAAAGACCGATTGGAGATGTAGAACTAGCTAAAGTTATAAGGGATGGAAGCCTACTTATCATTTGTAAGAATGCTGAACAAAAGAATAAGGCTTTAAAATTACAAACAGTGTGTAAAAAAGAAGTATTGGAAAGAAAGATTGTTGGGGAAGAAAGAAGAACAAGAGGAGTAATATCAGGGATTCCTGTAGGAGAAAACTTGGAGAAGTTAAAGAAAATAATCAAAGGAGGAGAGATTACAGGCATTAAGGCTTCAGACTGCTGCCATCAGGGAGGAGACTGAGGAGTCTCCAGGCTCGAACCAGCAGACTGAGAGACAGCTCTGTTCATCAGGCAGTCAGAATGCTAAACACTCTGCCTGCTCTGCCCCCCCTCCCATTTGAACTGCCTTAACACTAAAACTTTCTCACACATTACCACTCAACACAAAGTTTTTAACACTGGACTCTGTGTCATCAAACGGGTTATTCACTAAACTCTCGGTCATGTGCTCATACAGTTTGCACTACTTCTCATACTTGCACTAATGTTTGTATTACATCACTGCCTATAATCATAATACTGTTTACATTCTCTGTTTACATTTATTAATACTGTTTACTTTTATTACTACTGCTTACATGTAATTACTACTGTTTACATTTACACTACTCTAATATCTACACCACTGCTGGTACATATACAGTGTGCTCTGAACGGTCTTATTTAGGGATGCCCAATGTGCCTTACTGCATATGCCACTTTTTGCCTCTATAACAACATCAACTACTACCTCATACATATACTGTGTACATTAACTCATACGCTGCTTTGCCACTTTGCAAATGTCAATGCTAGAAACCTTTAGTTTATTTTAGTTATACTTTTTATACTCTTTTTTTATACTAGTATGCAAAAACTCAGGACAGTATTATGTTCATTAAATGTTTAATGTTTTAGTTTTAGAGTTGGTGTAAATTTTCATACTCTTATACCACTATGCAAAAAACTCAGGACAGTGTTAGTTTTACTATTTTATGCTTATGTCTATTATTATATGTTTCAGTGTTTCAATGTTTAGATGTTTACTGTTGCACCGAGGGACTGAGAGAAACGCAATTTCGGTCCTGTGTATGTCCTGTACAGTACATATTGCAGATCTGACAATAAAGTTGACTTTGACTTTGACTTTGATTAAGCGATTGCAAGCTTATAGGAATGGGGAGAAAGTGGACAGTACATCTGTCCTACTGTATTTCAAAGACAGAGTTCTACCTGATAAAGTGATGATCGTTTACATGAGCCTTAATGTAAGGGCTTATATTCCACCACCTCTTAGATGTTATAAATGTCAAAGATATGGACATATTGCAAATGTTTGTAAAGGGAAACAGAGATGTGGTAGATGTGGAGGGGACCATTCATATGGTGAGTGTGGAAATAATCCTGTGAAATGTAACTGTGGAGGAAGTCACATTGCAGCATACGCAGGATGCATGGTGAGAAAAGAGGCAGCTGAAATTCAAAAAGTTAAAACTGATAAGAAAATTACTTATGCTGAAGCAGTGAAAGGTGAAAAATAATGATATTGCTTCAAAAACAAATAATGAAAAAAATAAGAGTGGCAGATAATAATCAATGTAATATCACATTAGAAAAATTGATTCCCTTTCTAGCATTTATCATAAATTGCTCAGAACAAGCAAGAACTAAAACTGAAAAAATAAAAATCATAGTAAAAGCAGCTACAAATTGTTTTATGTCAAAGATTTATCTACATAGTACAGAGAATCTAACTAATAAAGAAAAAATAGGACGTGAAACAACGTTACAGAGAAATATTGAATTGATTCATAATGATAAAGAATATGATGATTTTATTAATATGAAGTTTTCGTTGTTAGAATTAAATAAAGCAATGAAGAATTCTAATAAATCAACTCCTGGTAATGATCAAATTACTTATAGTATGTTAAACAAATCTTAGTGATGTGAATAAAAAACATTACTAAAATTGTATAATAAGGTGTGGGAGGAAGGGATATTACCTGATAAATGGAAATAAGCTATTATTATTCCTATTTGTAAACCTGGTAAAGATCCTAATTCACCTGAATGCTATAGACCAGTGGTCCCCAAACTTTTTCCTTTGAGGGCCACATAACTTTTCCCTTCGCTGGTGGGGGGCCGGAGTCAGTTTTTAACAGGAAAAAGTGTGACGATTGCAGGAGTGCCTAAATCAGGGGTGCCCAACCTTTTTTGAACCAAGAGTTACTTTTGAAGTCGGCAGTTTGCCGAGAGCTACTCGTCCAGTCTCAGTATCAAAAAACAAAATTTTTCATCTCCCTACTCCTCACTTCTTTAAAGTAAATAAAACAGAACGTAATGTGTTGCTAGTTTTATTTAATTAAAGTATTTTATCAAAGTAAAATGACGCAATATTTGAAAAGCACACCATATTTTTTAAAGAAACGAATAAACAATGAACTGAACAATATAAAACTCCCTCATTTACACTAACTATTTACAAAAAGTGACTTACAAAGGTGCAGATTTACAAATCTCCAACAACTATTTCAAACCTCAATAAAACCTAAATATCAAAACTAGGCAGCTGCTCTGTGCAGCAGGATGGTGTCATCTGGTGCAAGCTGTATAAAATAAATGTGTCTCTACCTTAGTGGCACTTCTGACACTGAGAGGAGGAGGCGCGGGGCAGTATGAGGTGGAGGCGCAGGCAGGTCTCCAGATGATCATCAGAGAGTCAGAGAGTCAGAGAGTCAGAGAGTCTTTATTGTCATTTGCACCGCATGTGGTACATGAGATGAAAACGAGATTATGTACACGAGGTCCCAGTTACATCCAACAACAAATGAAAGAGAAAAACAGTAATAACATCGAGAACTAACTAAGAAAAACATCAACTAGTAATACACTAAGCCTAATATAGTGGGAATAAACAGCAGCACGAACATGAGTTTGTATGAGCAGATGGTCACAGATGGTCACAGATGAACACAGCAACAAGAAAACATATCAGCATCAGCATGATGTGATATTTTGCAGTGTTTATTTTAATTTTATTTTTATTTATTCATGAGTCTAACAGCCTCAGGGTAGAAGCTGTTCCTCAGTCTAGTGGTTCTACACTTGATGCTCCTCAACCTCCGTCCTGAGGGGAGTGGGGCAAAGAGTGAGTGTGCTGGATGAGTGAGGTCTTTCATGATACAGGTGGCTCTTTTCCTGCATCTAGAGGTGTAAATGTCTGTGATGGTGGGGAGACTGACTCCAACAGACTTCTGTGCAGCCTTCACCACTCTCTGCAGAGCTTTTCTTTCTTCAACTGTGCAGCCTCCATGCCACACGTTGATGCTGGAGCACAGGATGCTCTCCACTGCACACCTGTAGAACGAGGTGAGAACTGGGCTGCTCAGGCCGGCTCGTCTCAGCCGTCTGAGGAAGTAGAGTCTCTGATGACCTTTCTTGATCAGGCTGGTGGTGTTGTTGCTCCAGCTGAGGTTATCATTCAAGTGTACACCCAGGTATTTGTAGCTGGAGACCACTTCCACTGCAGACCCACCTATTATCAGTGGGGCATGGGTGTGTTTGTTCCTTCTGAAGTCCACAATCATCTCCTTTGTCTTCTTCACATTCATGTGAAGATTGTTCTCTTTGCACCAGCTCTCCAGATGTTCCACCTCCTGTCTGTAGCTGGACTCATCATTGTTTGTGATGCATCCCACCACCGCTGTATCATCTGCAAACTTAACAATATGACAGCCTGGAAGTGTGGCTGTACAATCATATGTGAGCAGAGTGAACAGAAGGGGGCTCAGCACACATCCCTGAGGAGAGCCAGTGCTGAGGGTTATGGTGGAGGAGGAGAAGTTGTGGATCTTCACGGACTGTGGTCTGTCTGTTAAGAAGTCTAGTATCCAGTTACAAATAGAGGGGCTTAGTCCAAGTGTAGATAGTTTGTCTATCAGAGTTTGGGGGATCATGGTGTTGAAGGCAGATGTGAAGTCCACAAAGAGCAGACGCACGTATGAGTCCTTCTGATCCAGGTGGGTGAGAGCAGTGTGGACCACGGAAGAAATGGCGTCCTCTGTTGATCGGTTCTCACGGTATGCGTATTGATGAGGGTCCTCATTGATGTTGACGGTTGCCTTGATGTGGGACATGACCAGTTTCTCAAAACATTTAGCGACTATCGGGGTGAGGGCCACCGGTCTATAGTCATTCAGACCAGTCACTGTGGAGCTCTTTGGGACTGGGATGATGGTCGCGGTCTTCAGGCAGGTGGGAACTGACTCCAGTGCAAGTGAGGTGGTGAAGATGTCAGCCAGCACCTCACAGAGCTGGTCCGCACATTCCTTCAGAACTTTCCCTGGGATGTTGTCTGGTCCGGTTGCTTTATGAGGATTAATCTTTCTGAGACTGCCTCTCACTTCTGCTGCGGACACCCTGAGATGCTCTTCATCTGGTGATGAGGTGAGTCTGGTGCTAGCAGGTCTGTTTGGATCATCAAAACGTGCATAAAACTTATTGAGGGCATCAGGCAGAGATGGGTCCCTGGGGCATTGTTTGTTTTTGCCTTTGTAGTCTGTTATGCATTTAATACCCTTCCACATGCTCCGTGGGTCTTGTGAGGTGAACTGTCCCTCGATCCTCTGTGNAATATAAAACTCCCTCATTTACACTAACTATTTACAAAAAGTGACTTACAAAGGTGCAGATTTACAAATCTCCAACAACTATTTCAAACCTCAATAAAACCTAAATATCAAAACTAGGCAGCTGCTCTGTGCAGCAGGATGGTGTCATCTGGTGCAAGCTGTATAAAATAAATGTGTCTCTACCTTAGTGGCACTTCTGACACTGAGAGACATCTTCGGATGTAAGGATACTTTTCTTCTGAGAGCAGACTCCAGAACTCTCCATCCACGCCAGGTGATACTCGAATTACAGATGAGGCAAATAGACTTTGAATTAGAATAAACAAAAAAATACTCCTCCTCCCACTCTGTGTGAAAATAATATTTATGTGAAAGGGAGACAATTCAACTTACTCCTTCATCTTTAAAAACTGTGTTAGGATATGCTAAGTACTTGGTGACCGTACAGTACTGTACATGTATTCATTTGTAAAAAAAAAAAAAAATTTTTTTTTTTTTTTTTTTTTTTTTACTATTGTTCTGGGGGCCGGACCAAATGTGGGGGCGGGCCGGATGCGGCCCGCGGGCCGTAGTTTGGGGACCACTGCTTTAGTGATTCATTAGACTGACACAGAACCATAAAGTGAACCGTGTTACTTTAGTGATTCATTAGACTGACACAGAACCATAAAGTGAACCGGGTTACTTTAGTGACTCATTAGACTGACTCAGATCTATAAAGTGAACAGAGTTACTTTAGTGACTCATTAGACTGATCCAGATCCATAAAGGGAACCAGGTTACTTTAGTGACTCATTAGACTGATTCAGATCCATAAAGTGAACCGGGTTACTTTAGTGACTCATTAGACTGAATTCAGATCCATAAAGTGAACCGGTTACTTTAGTGATTCATTAGACTGACTCAGATCCATAAAGTGAACCGAGTTACTTTAGTGATTCATTAGACTGACTCAGATCCATAAAGTGAACCGGGTTACTTTAGTGACTCATTAGACTGACTCAGATCTATAAAGTGAACCGAGTTACTTTAGTGACTCATTAGACTGACTCAGATCTATAAAGTGAACAGAGTTACTTTAGTGACTCATTAGACTGATCCAGATCCATAAAGGGAACCAGGTTACTTAATGCCCCTTTTCCACTACCGGCCCAGAGCGGCCCAGTCTGGTCCGGTCTGGTCCAGTTAGGATCGGCTCACATGCACGGTTTTGTCTCCATTCACTATCTGCAGCCCTTCTGTGGGCGGGGTGTAGAATCTCACTCGTCCTACCACGTGGTGGCGGTAGTGTTACCTCAAGCTATTTACTAGCCACCACTAAACGTTAGAAGAAGAACACCCTGCAGAACCTTGTCTCACCACCTGTTGGCGGTAATGTCCCTTGAGCTATTTAATGCTCTGATCTTACTTTATAGACTTTTCAGCTTGTTTTAAACCCCTGTGTTTTCCATTTTGTTTCTTTATAATAAAGATTATTCTCATATATGCACAAGGTTCCTGTTAACATTGCTTAACACATTGATCACACTGCCCTGTAATCAGTTAAACTATTTTTACAGTAAGGTAATATTAAATGTTTGTATTTCATTAAATTTAAACGGTAATATTTTGTCAGGGCTAATTCAAAGTCAAATGCAAATGGATAATTTGGTTTAAACTGTCCCATAAACATTAAAAGCATGTTTCTTTAAACGTAAAAACAAAGTATTAATAATTAAATGTTTGTTGATCAGGAAACTCGTTTGGGCATCCAAGAACAGCTTCATCGGGGTTGATGGCGACGTCTGTGCATCCTTGGAAAAGCTGCTGCACCCACAACCCGACATCAGGATGGATGGATGGATGGATGGATGGGTTCATGTTGACATCTGTGCATCCTGGCAAAAGCTGCTGCACTACTCATGACACGACAACAGGAAGGATGGATGGATGGATGGATGGATGGCTGTTCAAATCTAATAATCTTTTTCTTATGATTCTTTAAAGGTCAAATGCAAATGGAAAATATTGAATGGTAAATGGAGCTTATTTATATAGCGCTTTCCAGCCCCCTGTGAGGAGCCCCAAAGCGCTTTACAATACCAGCCATCCACCCATTCATTCAGACATTCATACACCGGTAGTGGTAGCCTGCCTTGCAAGGCGCCATCCAGACCTACCGGGAGCAACTCGGGGTTAAGTGTCTTGCCCAGGGACACACAACACATGGTGGGCGGATGCGGGATTCGAACCTCCAACCTTCCGATCAGGGGTCGACTGCCATTACCACTACACCACGGTCGCCCACAATAATATTGTGTAATATTCTTAACTTCCAGTATGTTTTTAAACAAACACTATACTGTACACACTTAACATTGTAAAATATGTTTAGGAAATTATTGTTCAATGACACCACTTAAGAAATAAAATGTTTATTATGAAAACTAAGAAGTGAAAAAAGCACAAAAATAAATACTGCATCCACCTAAATGATTTTTTTCCTGTTGTCTCATGTGCTTCCTCCAGAAGACACAAGTTGATAAATTCTGGTGTTGACTTCTTCGTCTTAACTGTAAAAAAAAAGAAAAACATGGTTACCGGTAATTCAGTCTAGAAACTGTTTTATATGTAGATATCTTTTATAAGATATATGTAAGATATATATACATATATCAAATATCTCAGAAACCACAAAGCAGATATTTTTCAAACCAACACAGTGTAATCACTACATGTTTATATACACACTGTAAGCTGTTGGAGTTATTTGAATTAAAATTCGATTTTTAATAGACATAAGTGTGTCGACCTAGCTTTTTTTTTCTACTAGTATTTAACACATATCTTAGATCTCAGAAACCACAAAGCAGATATTTTTCAAACCAACAGAGTGTAATCACTACATGTTTATGTGCATACTGTAAGCTGTTGGAGTTATTTGAATTAAAATTCGATTTTTTAATAATTTATTTTCGAAGCACATGTGATAGGTTTGGAATTAGTCAAAACAAATCAATTTAAATCCAGATTTGACCACAACGTGACATTATTAAGAACTTGTTAACCTGAGGAACCCTCGTGGTATAAAGCAGCTATGAAATATATTTTTTAAGCTTTTATTTAGCTACATTTAAAACAAAGAACGCCGATCGACCCCACCCGCGCATGCATGTGATGTGCACGTGTCGACCTACTTTGTTAAATCCAGCTGATTTGACCACAACGTGAAATTATTAAGGAACTGTTAAGCTCAAGCACCCTCTTGATATAACGTCAGCTATGAACTATATTTTTTAAAGCGTTTATTTAGCTACATTATAGAAATAAAGACGGCTCACGTGCGCGCGCGGGCGCGCGCGTGCACGTGGCGAAACTACTTTTTTAAATCCTGCCGTTTTGACAACAACGTGGAATTATTAAGGAATAGTTCACATGTGTGCTGTAATTTTTAATACAAATAATTGTTTTTACCATGTTAATCTTGTAAAGTCCTTCGGTGTTTGCTCCCTCACGGCAGCCACTTCCTCAAACTCAGTCCAGCCTCCTCCTCACGGTTCGGGGCCAGCCGGCCTCGGACCTGCTCTGAGATGAGTCCGGAATCTTGGCGCGGCGCCGCGCATCTGTTAGGTGGAAATGCTCTCCAACGCGCGCTTGGCACGCAAATATGACGTCACATCCGAGCCGGGCCACCAAGTGGAAAAGGGGCATTAGTGACTCATTAGACTGACCCAGATCCATAAAGTGAACCGGGTTACTTTAGTGACTCATTAGACTGACCCAGATCCATAAAGTGAACCAGGTTACTTTAGTGACTCATTAGACTGACCCAGATCCATAAAGTGAACCGGGTTACTTTAGTGACTCATTAGACTGACCCAGATCCATAAAGTGAACCGGGTTACTTTAGTGACTCATTAGACTGACCCAGATCCATAAAGTGAACCAGGTTACTTTAGTGACTCATTAGACTGACCCAGATCCATAAAGTGAACCGGGTTACTTTAGTGACTCATTAGACTGACCCAGATCCATAAAGTGAACCAGGTTACTTTAGTGACTCATTAGACTGACCCAGATCCATAAAGTGAACCGAGGTTACTTTAGTGACTCATT
Source organism: Garcialebias charrua (assembly GCA_038048925.1). NCBI lineage: Eukaryota > Metazoa > Chordata > Actinopteri > Cyprinodontiformes > Rivulidae > Garcialebias > Garcialebias charrua. The sequence continues at coordinate 23,801 of JBBPBX010050691.1, forward strand.
AGACTGATCCAGATCCATAAAGTGAACCGTGTTACTTTAGTGACTCATTAGATTGACCCAGATCCATAAAATGAACCAGGTTACTTTCATGCCCCTTTTCCACCGCTCGGCTTGGGTCGGATCAGCTCAGATCGGCTCAATTCGGGTCGGGTCACATCTAGTTCTGTTTCCACAGCTTTTTTGTACCGCTTCTGTGCAGATTTTTTTTTTTTACTAGCAGAATGTAATCACAAGATGTTCATGTACAAACAGTAACCTGTTGGAGTTATTTTAAATAAAATTCGATTTTTTATAATTTATTTTCCGAGGTTTGGAAGAAGTCAAAACAAAACTATTTAAATGCAGCAGATTTGACCGCGTGACATTATTAAGGAGCTGTTAAGCTCAGGAACCCTCGTGCTAAACAGTCAGCTATGAAATATATTTTTATATCTGTTTATTTAGCTACATTTTAAGGAAATACAGCCGCCCGACTAGACTACATTCAGAAGATTCCCTTTGTTTCTTGCCTTTCTGTTTTAGACTGATTGCTGGCCGTCAGTACAGAAATATATTAATTTATAAAGCCACTTGAGAACAAGCAGGCACCTCACAGTGATAGAATAAAGTGAGAATATATTGTAAAACTAGGAGAAGTCCCAGTGGCAGCCGCCCGACTCGCGCCAGACTCGCACGCGCGTGCACGTGACGATCCTACAGATTTGACCTCTACGTGAAATTTAAGGAGCGGTTCAGCTCAGGAACCCTCGTTCTAGATCCATAAAGTGAACCGGGTTACTTTAGTGACTCATTAGACTGACCCAGATCTATAAAGTGAACCGGGTTACTTTAGTGACTCATTAGACTGACCCAGATCTATAAAGTGAACCGGGTTACTTTAGTGACTCATTAGACTGACTCAGATCTATAAGTGAACCGGGTTACTTTAGTGACTCATTAGACTGACCCAGATCTATAAAGTGAACCGGGTTACTTTAGTGACTCATTAGACTGACCCAGATCCATAAAGTGAACCAGGTTACTTTAGTGACTCATTAGACTAATTCAGATCCATAAAGTGAACCGGGTTACT